>ML814276.1:72999-86723 GCA_009831015.1 Picea engelmannii | reverse complement strand
TTCCATTGAACAGAGGGGCCTTATTGGTTGAATTTCCTTCATGGCTTGACATGTTTAAGCTCTAGGATCTACCCTTAGATAAAAGGGGCCAGATCTGATACCAATTGTTGGACAACTGAGAGGGGGGGTGAATCAGTTGTTACTGAGCTTAAACAATTATGCTTCTTTTAAAACTCTTTACAGAGACACTGAATGATGATCATAATAATGCAGAGCAATAAACATAGGCACATTTAGCATCAGTCACATATATGAGAAACACAGGGACATATATTTTCCAAGGAAACCCATACAGGGTAAAAACCTCTTTTTCTTTATATGATAAATAATAATTACATTCTTTACATTATCATACTTATGAGCACCAACTCATAATGAGGCTACAACCTCTGTTTAGAAAGCTGCAACTTGCTGAGAGCACCAACTCTCTGTTTTCTCTAGCACCAACTAGAAGGAAGCACCGACTCCCTGGTTTCTCTAGCACCATCTAGAAGCAAGCACCAACTCCCTGTGTTTGTCTAGCACCAACTAGAAGGAAGCACCAACTCCCTGTGTTCAAGCACCCACCTGAACCTTTGAGGACACCAGTCCTCCCTAGCTCCTCCCAACCACCCTAAAATATAAATCTTTGCTACTGAATTTATTACAGTGATATGATGTTCGATGATGGCTTACCTTACTTATCACTGTTCTGCTCCATTTCGTTGCTCTGTCTGCCTCATTGCCTTTCTGCTCAGATCACTTGCGCTGTCTATTCTTCTTCCTTTTAAGCTCTGTGCGCCATACCCATTCACTGCATAGATACTCTTCCCTTGAATTCAGCTGCTATACTCTCCTTCTCCTTCGCACATGAATCACCTTCACCAACTACAATCACTGCCAACTCCAATAGCAACAACAACAACAACCATCACCCTTCTCTTCTCTGTACTGTGTATTTATAGCTTCTGTGCACCTTGTGAATGCAATGTTCTCCATTCCTTTGCATGCTCCAACCGCGCCAATCTTCTCCCCCTCTCGAGTGCTCTGCGTGATCTTCATCGTAACTCTTCATCTTCTCTGGCCGTTTTCCCAAGTGTCTTCTAGTCCTCTGGCTGAAACCATCAGCGGTTTCTGGCAGTTTCACTGTTGCATGCAACATTAGCTCTATGATCAATACTTGATCCAACGGTTCAGATCCAATTGAGATTTCATATATCGCGATTTCGGCACTCTTGGCGTTCATAGTTTTAGTCACTTACAAATCCCGATCCCCGAAATCCGATGTAGAGCTTATCCAGACTGACTCCTTCTCTTCCCGTGACCAAGGGCTGTGACCACAGCCTTATGTCTCTCCATATTGTGATTCGCGAAACTCTGACACGGAGTTGAACCAAAGGTCCATATATGAACTTGTTTCAACGACCATGATTGGATCGTGATATCGCACATCGCGAAATCGGGCTTCTTGTTGTATTGAGTTCTTTCCATTTTGAATTCACGATCCTCGAAACTTTGATATGGAGTTGCATCTACGGTCCCAATCATTTCTGGATCTGACGGTCCAGATTCACTCGCGATTTCACATATCACGAAATCGAGATTCTTGTTGCATTGTGTTCTTTGCCTCATGAATTCGCGATCCGTGAAACTCTGATACAGACTTGAATCAACGGTCTAGATGCGATCTTTATTCAGCGGCTGTGATTAAATCATGAAATCGCTCATTGCGAAATCGACATTCCTGATGTCAAGTGCCTTTGTCATTTCTAAGTCCCGATCCCCGACGCCTCTCCATTGACTGGAATCAACGGTTCAGATTTAACCTTAATCTGACGGCTTAGATTACATCACGATATCGCATATCGTGAAATCGACATTCCCGATGTTAAGTGACTTTGTCATTTTAAAGTCCCAATCCCTGATACTTTGCTGATGTCACACGTGGTTTGACACATGTTAAATACTGCCACGTGTCACTCTGATTCGTGACTTACATGTGCTTGAAGTGTTAAATCTGCCTTACACCTGTCATTACCTGGTTGTGCCACGTGTCCCTAGCTGACGTGGTCTGCTGTCATGAGTTGGATCGACGGTCTAAATCACATGTTGATCTGACGGTTCCGGTTCAGTCGAGATTTCTTTCATCGCGATTTCAGGGTTTCTGTTGTAATTGTTCATGGGACTCGTGAAACTCCGATTCCCGATTCTCCGATGAAGCCTCCTGTCGAGCTTCTCCCGGTGGCGCCCGATCGCTGCCACATGTCCTTCCAAATGGACGGTCCTTATTATGTCGGGATATCAAGACTTTCAATGTCCCGGTTCTCACGACCTTGAGAACTCCGATCTCCCGATGGCTGATATCCCGATGACAAATCCTCGTGTCAAGACTTATCTTCTTGCTCCCGAGGCTTATCTCCCTCGCATCTTTTGCAGATCTGACGACTGTCAGCCTTTCAGGAAATTTGAATGGGATCCAACGGATGTGGATCTCTGTCTTCCTTCTCCTTTGCAAACTCCTGTATCTTGAGCTTTGCCTTTGCTGCTCGCGTTTTCCTCAACACTGTTCCTCCTGAGCTTTCACGTCCGAATCCCCAAGGGATTTTATCCTTCTTATCCTACCATCTCCACTGTTGTACTTGCCATCAATGAAAAGCATATGCTACTTGGTAAACATTTGCCAACAAACAAATATACCATATTCATATTGGGGATATTAAAGTGGTATCAGAGATGGTGATCTTTCCATCCTATAAGAAAATATGAAGACAAATCAAGAATCCAAAGCATAATATCCGAAAAAACTAGCAACATTGTTAAAGTATCCTGAGTTTTGGAAGCTATATACAAAGTGCATGACTTACTGCAAAGATCATTAGATGTTCAATGAGGAGATCCATGATGTTATGTCATTAGAGGATTACTGCACCATAAAGAGCAGGAAATGGACTAGAGTTCGGACCAAGGCTCCTTTGAAAAGAATAGGGTAGAAAGTTAAGGAAGAAAAACATGAAGACCGGAGGGAATTGTTGGAGGTACATGTATCTAGTCATGTTGAGGATGTGTTAAATAGTGAGACAATAACATATAGTACACCATTAGAACTATCTCATGAGACCCATCGTACTAGCACATATGATGGACATGTTGACAACACATATTATGCAGCTTATGATTGCCTGGATTATCAGGAGTAGTCAGGTGGATTCTTGTATTAACATCTCACAGACCAGTACTATGAGTAGAAGATGTTTCATGTCATACATGATAGTTTGGGATCCTGGCGACTTGATCATCTATGGGGTTCTTGTGTTCACATGGAGGGAATTTGTGTATGATATGTTGGGAGATTGTTCAGACGATGCTTGGATGATTGCAATAGGATGGGGGTGCTAGCATATTAGGGATTTTTCCTTTGATACTTGGAGACTAGGTGTCATGGATGCCCTATCAGTTTGTGACCACATAGAATTCTATGTGATGTCTGATTTTAGAGTTTGTTAAGTTGACTAAAAATGTTTGTAGAAATGTTTTCCCGACGAGAAAAGTGTTTGTAGAACTTCCTCAATCATTTTATTAGTATATGTGTTGGAAAAAAGAGTATAATCAGAACTATATTGGGCAAAAAATCTACCATATTCCTATTGGGGATATTACAATGGTATTGAAGTTGGTGATCTTGCCAGCCTGTAAGAAAAGATGAAGACAAATCAAGAATCCATAGCAGAATATCAGGAAAAAATAACACCATTTCTAAAGTATCTCAATTTACTGTTCTAAGACTTTTGCGATCATTGTTTTGTTCAGAGAGTTCTTTCGGATCCATCGCATAGGTTTTATGTTTTTCGACGTTTCGGACCAAACTATTGTGGTCCATATTCAGGAAAGCATTTATGAAAGATGGACCACAATAGTTTGGTCCGAAACGTCGAAAAACATAGTATCTCAATTTTTTGGAGCTATATGTAGAGCGCATGACTTACTGCGAAGAGTATCAGATGTTCAGTGAGGATATCCATGCTATTATGTCATTAGAGGATTACCGCACCATCAAGAGCGAGAACCAGCCTAGAGTTCGGACCAAGGATCCTTTGAAAAGAACATGGCAGGAAGTGAAGGAAGACAAGCATAAAGGATAGAGGGAATTGTTGGAGGTACATTTATCTAATCATGTTGATGATGTGTGCAATAGTGAGACACCAAAATATAGTACACCATTAGAGCCATCTCATGAGACCCATGCCACTAGAAGATATGAAGGACATGTTGAAAGCACACATTAGGCATCTTTTCGATAAGCCAATGAGGAGGACTCAACTGCATATATTAGTAGTGATGATGATGCAGGTGTGGTAAAACCTAAGTATGGTGAGGATGCAACATATTATGATGACTATGGGATGATGTTCCAATCAGATGATGTTGAGGATTCAACATCTCTCCCTGTGTATGGTGCTTATGATGAGGGAGGTTCAAGCATGATAACACCTAACTATGGGATGGATTCAATACCTCATCCTATTTATGATATGTATGCTGATGCACGTATGATTGTACCTGAGTATGACAAAGGTTGGGAGCTATACATGGAGAATGAAAATGACGAGGATGATTTAGTGGATGAGAGAATATCATAAAACTTGTATGAGGAGGGTAGTCCAAATTACATGGCATCATCTAATTAGTTAATTGATCCCTTGTGTGACATCCCATGCCATGTTGGTGAAATAAAATTGCATGATTTAAAGAATTGACTATTGGTCCTCAAAACCATGCTACAACATACCATCAACAATCATAAGACCAAATTTCATCATATGTTGTTTTCCTCTTTATGGTATTATCGCACGGTAGTAAAACATGCCACCAGTTTTACACCGTTCCACCTCGTCCATGGGATCGAAGCCACCCTCCCTATCGAGTGTAAAATCCCCACGTTACACACTTTCATTGAGCTATTACCTGACACTGCTCCAATGGAGCAGCGCCTGCTAACCTTAGAGTCGCTTGATGAAGATCGTTGATCTTCATTACAACACAATGAGGAAGATAAAAAATGGTCCAAATCCACTTTCTACCACCATGTCAACCTTCGCTCATTCAACGAAGGTGATCTCATGTTAGCCTACGATATCGCCCATGATAGTCTTGACCTTGGGAAATTTGAGTCATTATGGCATGGAACCTACATCGTCCAACACTTCCTCACTAAAGGTGCCTAGATCTTGGCCTCTCCATAAGGCTACCCTCTCAAAGAACCCGTCAACGGTTTGTACTTAAAGAAGTTTTACGCCTAAGCGTAGCCCCCCCCTAACTTAGGTTTTTCTTTGTACACATTTGTAGAGTTTTTAGTCTTATTTTCCACCACCACTCATGTCTGATCTATCATCCATGTTATTAACATATGCATCATCCATCAACCTACTACATCGGTTATGCCGGTAGTGCCAACCGCTCGACCCAAAATCTTGCTTTGACCGCTTGGGCCCTCTATACTCCCTCACATGTCCTACTCGACTCCAGTGGCATATGTTTGGGCTTGAACACCAACAATCAAGATGAATACGATGCCATCATTGGTCTCCTCAACGAGGTCAGTCACTGCCACATTCGTCACCTTATCATTCTATTAGATTCCCAGCTTGTTGTCCTGCAACTCAACAATGTATATCATGTTCATGATCCTTGCCTCTTTTGAAAATACCTGCAAGTTAGACTCCTATATCATGACTTTGATTCAATCACATTTACACATATTCCAAGACAAATCAATCAAGTAGAAGATCTCATGGATAACCTAGTATTAGATTGGCATTTATCACATTAAACATCATTTTATACATAGCATCATACATTTGTCACAACACATAGAAAATACATCATACATAAAAACATAACATAAAAAGACATGAATGATCCAAAATATATCCATATATATATATATATATATATATATATATATATATATATATATATATCATCAAATGTCATAAGTGTTTACAAAAAATGTACATGTACAATTACCCGTAGGCTCTCGAGTTCCCTCACCCCTATGAGTACAAAAAATGAGTATCCAATATTCTCTACAAAAATGGGCCCATAAACCCATATATATACAGAAATCAACACTCAAGGTGCCCCCAGAGCTCCCCCCCAGGTCCTCTGTCGGCCGAAGGTGCCCCACCAACTAGGGGCCCTCTAGGTGCAGGAGGCATCCGACCAGTCATCCTTGCCCCCCCACTTCTAGTCGATGGATCAGGGTACACCACTTTGCCGATACTCCCACACACTGCTCCAGGACCTCCTCGGCCTGAATGTGGGCCCACATGCCATCAGGTACACCCTGTAGAACCCACTCGAAGCATCGACGTAGGTCCTCCAACATCACCCCAACATCTCCGTGTGAATCTCTCACTGGTCCAGCACCAACGTCATCTCATCGCCACCTCTGTCCAACCCTCAACTCTACTGGCGTCGGTTGAGCCAACTCCCTGATGACCTATGACTCTCATCCTCGGGGTCCCACATATGAAAAACAACACCAGAGATAATGTCATCATCCATAGACATATATAATCATTAATATCTATCAAAATCACAAAACATACAAATATAACACAAACACATACCTCGCTGGTCCCAGTCCTCCCCAGGAGGCAACATCATATCTAGATCATGGAGGTAGTCCATACCCACATATGGATACCTCATAATAACCTGTGGAATCTGGCACCACACTCGAGCCACCATGGTTGTGAAATAATGGCCACCCTCCCCACTTCCATGTCAGGGCAACACATGGTCCCATCGCATCAGTCGTGGATCTTGTCACCCCATGGGCTCGAGCATAATCCTCAGGTGTAGCAGAGGCACCCTCTCTAATAACTAGGCCACCAGAACAGACCCGAAAGCAAAGTCATTAGAGTCAGCTTGCCGACACCGGTTCATCTGTCCCATCATCTTGGTGTGCATAAGAACACCCCACGCAAATAGGTCATCAGCCAGGACCTACTCCACTACCCTCAGCTGACCACCAATGATCCGCTGAGTCCCCAAGGATATGTAGATCCTCACCACCATAGCTGCGATGCACTCCATCAAGAGGTCATTAATAATCTCAATATGGATGACCAAAACTGACATAGGGTTCGATCCAGTGTAGTGGCGAGTCACTAGGTCACCCACTCAATCCTACCCTGGAAGCTGGGGATCGATAGGAAGGGCCATCCCACATAATGGGAGCCCTGTAAGGAAATACACATCCTTTGTGGCCGAGAATGTCAGCTGCTCCCCTATGAAAATGAAGCACTACATATCAATGCTCCACATCTCAATCAAATACTGAAGCAGGAACTCCTGCGACCATATTAGAGGGAAGTCAAAGAACTTGAGCAACTTGCATGCTGCCAAGTATCTCCACACACATGACTATGCTCTCACCGCCTCCTGTAATCGGTCCCAGTCACACTTTCTCCAATGGACCTACATGATGCTGTATACTCTACTAATCACCTGTATTCACACAGAAACATTTGATCAGCCTCATCATCCAACAAAAATCATAAAAATATCAAAAATTACAAACCCTTAGCCTTTCCCACAATGCACTACTTTCACCCAGACAGGTGTGCACATGTGCACACCTATTCTTTGCACAACTACGCAACTGTCTGAGAAACAACTACACATGAGTGAACAATTGTCTGTCAGGTAGGTGCGCATCTCGTGTGCACCTATTTTCCCATCCCTCTTGCCCACATGCGTGGATGTGTCAAGCACAAACACACATTATGCACAGGAAAATGGATTATACCCGCGCACGCATGCATGAATATTCCTCCTTTTCCTATGCCATAGTGGGCCCCTACCCCCAAAACCCCCTGTATGGCCTTCCATACAACCACTACCTACATACTAGGAAATTCACCAAATGCGAGATGATAGGACCACTAACCTGTCTCTCACCACTCCCGGATCAGTAGCCTCACACTCCCAGAATCTCGAAATCTCCTAACAACTATCTCAACAGCTCAACAACAGTGATAGGTACAAATGAGGTGGCATTGTGGGCCCCCCAACCATATATAGTCCATTTTTCCCAACTTCCATACTCTGTTACAAGAGCCCAGAGCCTCCATTTTCTGACCCATTCTCAGCCATGAGATCCTGGTCTCGCCATATACACATTCACATTCCCCGGGTCATCATCCAGACTTGGCCCCGGAGGAGAATTTTTCTCACGTCACGTTCATGTAGGCATGTTCACTTTCAATTTTATCAAATATCTATTATATGTTCTTTATCATCAGATATTTTTCACATTGGGTATTTGGTTTTCATGTGCGCAGGTACTTGTTCCACAAACTTGCAACCCCTACAGGTTTATGTTCGAAAATGGCATGTAATTATTCCCTCTGTAAATCAATTGCATATCCCAGTCACACCCTCTAACATTTACCTTTAGGGTCCTTACATCCAGCTCTGCAGTAACTTTACCTCTGCCACATTTGGGTACTTTCACCCGGTAGCACTCTCCCCCACATGAGTTGTCCCATTCATAGTTCTTCCTGGAAACTTGACACTCATGTTGATTTTACCCCCTAGGGATGGGAGTCTCGATAATCTTATGAACTTCCGAGAATGAACCCCATACTTCTTCTCATTCTATTGTTGACTTTACCAATGGATTCGCAGGTCATATAATCTCAGTTCTATTGACTGCACCTCCATAGTTTCATTATCCCTCCATACCATCCACCACTAGTTTGTCCATCTGCAGATTATCCTCTATCCATTTACCTAATACAGAAACCCACCCATGCCCCCCCCACCCTCCACCAGTTCTCTTTCACAAACTTGCACCCTCACATGCCAAGCCATATTTCATTGAGGCACTCGTTTTGTTAGGGTCCTAACCCGCACATAGGTAGATCAATATATTCAGATGTAATAAAGGTCAATATTAATAAGGCCTTTCAATAAAATAGAATAAGGCGGATGTAAGAAGACCTAATAGAAGCTTCTGCTTCTAGAATGATCTTCCTCTAGATGCTTCTCTTGATAGACATATTTAGTATAAATAAGGGTCGAGGGTATGAAAATGCTAGCTTGGAGATTATTGTCACGGAGCGCTTCTCGACTGGAGGTTGCCCCCTCGAAGAGGCCCATGAACATTTCTTTCTAAATCAAAGTGCTATTACTGTTGTTATTCTTATATCATTTCTGTGTTATTGTGGAGATTATGCTAGTTATATTACTGTTATTCTTCCTTTTCTAGCATTTCATTTATGTTCTGCATACTTTTTATATTTAGTATATTACAAGTATCAGATCACTTTCCTTGGCAGAAATTGTGAGAATTTTTTTTCCAGGGTAGAGACGTATTCCGACGTCTTTAAGCCACAAAGATTTGTCATTACACGCATAAACCCGCAGTTGAGGGATTCATACACGCAGGAAACACAAGTGGTTCTTAAGCGCACGTCTGTTGGCCACCCTTGTAACCCCTGTTGTTACCCCTTTGAGTGGTAGCGCATCAGACAACACCTGTGTACGGATCGACCTATATTTCCTGAAGCCCTCTTTATATAAACTGATCGGCCGCCTGACTGCTATAGTTCCACCGAGAACAACACTCTAGAAGATACTCTCTAGTACTTGGGTAGTCGGGTAGTATGGCTAAGGGTACGATCTATCCTCCTTAGTTAGTGCCCTGAGATATTGGGTCGAGTACTACTATTGGACCCCGCACGTATATCAAAGAGCTATAGCAGGGCAAACCCTTGTCTGTAGAACCCTTGAATACCTAACCCTTGGGGGACAGAAACATAAACAAATTAAAACAAACAAGATCTATTGCCGCGCAACTGGGTTTGGGTTGCCAAGTAAATACACATTTCTTCCTGGTTAAGCATTTGGGGATTTCATTGCTACAGTATTCTTCAGACCGGAGTATAACTCCGCAGGTGTAAAAAAAAAAAAAAAGAAGTCTGGAATTTTTTTCACCATTATTTGAGACCTATTCCATTGGATTCATCTCTTTTCCCTTATCACATTCATCCATATCATTTTTCGGCAAAATATTTGACCCCACCCGCCCCTTTTCAGTTCACCCATCCTCATGGCCCATACCCGTAGCTAAGACTTGGAAGCTCGCTTCAACACCTTGCAATCTGGTTTCCTCAAGACCCAAAAAGAAGTGAAACAACTCAGTGCTACTATTGCCTCCATCGATACATCCATCAATACAACCATAAATACAACCATGCAGTCCTCAATGGAGGAAGTCAAACAAGAAATGACCACCCAACTTTAATCTGTCTTTATATCACTCTACACTAGACTGAAGATCCCTACAAATGACCCTTTATCTGACGCACCTCCAAAGACTGAAGGTGAACATTCCTCCCATTCCCATACCTTTCAGCCCCATCACTTTCAACGTGACCTACACCTTCCATGGGTGGATGTGACCAAATTCGATGGCTCATACCCCACTGGTTGGGCAACCCAAATGGAACATTATTTCTCTTTATACGACATTACAGATGACTTCACCAAACTCTGGTATGGTGTTCTCCATCTAGATCAAGAACGTTGGCAATGGTGGCAATGGAGAAAAATTTCCCGCCAAGCGTATATTGCTTGGACCCAATTTGTGACTGAGCTTTATGAACGCTTTGACATAGACACCAACCATTTGGGCCGTTTGACAAAGTTGAAACAATTAGGAACAATAGACGACTTCATAGCTGCCTTTGAGTGCCTGTATTTTCGAACATAGGGCATGACTAATGCTTTCTTTCGAGAGTGTTTTATCAACGACCTCAAGGATGCGATTCAGGTCCATGTCCTCATGGCTCAACCCTCGAGTTGGGTGGAGGCTACTAAAAGAGATAAAGAAGCACAACAGGTTGTATCCTCTCAAAACCAAAAACCCTCCTTTATCCCTCGCCCTAAACCCGTAAATCCCACTACTCCCTCTGCCCCATTAAAGATCCAAAAATTGACCAGGGCTGAAATGGCTGAACGCCAACTCAAAGTCCTTTGTTATAATTGTGATGACAAATATTTACAGGGCCACAAGTGTAAGGAACAAAATCTTTTTATGGCCATCTCTGAGGATATTTCAGAAGAGGATGTTGAAACTCCCCTTGTGTCTGAGTCACCTGAAATCACTGACATAATCCCTCCCTCAGACCCTCCTGAAGTGGAACCAGTCATTTCCCTCAATGCTCTCATTGGCTTCTCCGCTCCCCAAACCCTCAAGTTAATTGGTTACATCAAGCATTAGAAGTTCATCATTCTGGTTGATAGTGGAAGCACCCATAATTTTATTCATCGCCGCATTGCCCAAGAAACTCATTGCTACATCCATACCGTCAACAATTTCCAAATCATGATTGCCAATGGTGGTTCCATGAAATGTTGAGGGTGCTATGAAAATGTGCGTCTCCAAATCGGTGACTACCACCTAAAATCCCATATGTTTGCTATCGACATGGGTGGTTGTGACATTGTGTTGGGTGCAGACTGGCTAAGAACTCTAGGTCTCATTCTCATGGATTTTAAGGTATTAACCATGCAATTCAACCAGGAAGGCCACCAATATAAATTCCAAGGCATCAATGTTGGTTCACCTGAGGTCATTAGTTCCCATCGCATGGAAAAGATGCTCAAAAAAGGTCATTCTAGTGTCATTGCCCAAATCCATGCCATACAAGCAATAGAGACACCCCCAGTGCCATAAGACCTCCAAGCCCTCCTTTCTAAACATAAAATGGTATTTTCCACTCCCTAAGGACTCCCTCCTTCCCGCGGTGTTCATGATCATTCCATTCCTCTTGTACCCGAAAGCCTTCCTCCCAATATCCGTCCGTATCGCCACCTCTTTTCACAAAAAAATGAAATTGATAAAATGGTCCAGGAACTCCTTAATGCAGGTGTTATCCGCCCTAGTATGAGCCCTTACTCTTCTCCTATAGTCATGGTCCTGAAGAAAGAAGGTTCTTGGAGAATGTGTCATGACTTCCGTGCCCTCAACAAACTGACCATTAAAGACAAATTTCCCATTCCTGTCATTGATGACCTCATGGATGAATTGAGTGGCGCCCAATTCTTTACTAAACTTGATCTTCGCTTGGGCTATCACCAGATATGTATGAAAGAGGCAGACATTCCCAAGACGACCTTTCGAACTCATGAGGGCCACTATGAGTTTTTGGTCATGCCCTTTGGCTTATGTAATGCCCCCTCCACCTTCCAAAGCCTCATGAATCATGTCTTTCGTCCCTTTCTCCGTCATTTTGTCTTAGTTTTCTTTGATGACATCCTCATCTATAAAAAAACTTGGATAGACCATCTTACTCATGTGGATCGAGTTCCCCATCTACTCTCTCAGCACCAACTTTTCCTGAAACAGTATAAATGTGCTTTTGGTGCCTCAGAAGTAGAATACTTGGGTCATCTGGGTGGAAAGGATGGCATCAGGGTGGATTTGAAAAAGATTGAAGCTATGCGAGACTGGCTGCACCCAAAGACTCTGAAAATATTGCGGGGATTTATGGGCTTAATATGGTATTATCACAAGTTTGTTAAGAATTATGGCAAGATTGCATCACCTCTCACTGCTCTCCTAAAAAAGAACTCTTTCACTTGGACTCCAGCCGTTGCTCAAGATTTTCAAACCTTGAAGATTACCATGTGCACCACTCTAGTTCTGGCCCTTCTTGATTTCGCAAAGACCTTTGTGTTGGAATGTGATGCCTCAAGGAAAGGAATTGGTGCTGTCCTTATGCAAGAGGGTCGACCCTTGGCCTTCACCAGCAAGAAACTATCTGAAAGGAATATAGGAAAATCCATTTATGAAAAGAAAATGTTGGCTATTCTGCATGCCGTTGATATGTGGCGCCCTTATAATTAAGACAAACCATCGAAGCCTCAAGTACTTTCTGGAACAATGCATTTCCTCCCTGAAGCAACAAAAATGGGTGACTAAGCTCTTTGGATATGATTATGAGATCATTTACAAGAAGGGAAAAGACAATGTGGTGGCGGATGCACTGTCCCAAAAATACAAAGAAGAAGGATCCCTTTTTTCTCTTTCCTTCATTGTACCAGATTGGCTCCAAGCTGTGTGTCAGGAATGGCTACAAGATCCCAAAAGTTTGCATCTGATCCAACAATTGTAGACCAATGCTCCAGATCCCCCAGGGTACTCTTGGCTCTAGGATGAGCTTCGATACAAAGGCTATTTGTATTTAAGCAAACAATCAAAGTTTAAATCCACGATACTTTCTGAGCTTCATGCTACACAAACAGCGGGGCACTCTGGGTTCACCAAAACCTATGACAGGGTCAAACGTTCTTTTTTTTGGGATGGTATGAAACATAACATCTGTAATTTTGTCGCTGAATGTGAGGTGTGTCAATGCAACAAGGGAGAAACAGTCAAATATCCGGGAACACTACAACTGATTCCGATTCCACCTGCTATTTGGAAGGATATCTCTATGGAATTTATTACAGGATTACCCAAATTGGGAAATAAATCAGTCATAATGGTGGTTTTGGATCGCCTTTCCAAGTATGCTCATTTTTGCACTCTTCAACACCCATTTACTACATCCACGGTGGCTCAAATTTTCATGGACCAGGTCTTCAAGCTTCATGGCATGCCGCACTCTATTGTTTCTGATCGTGACCCAACTTTCACAAGCAATTTTTGGCAAGAACTGTTTAAGCTA
>ML814276.1:42817-65653 GCA_009831015.1 Picea engelmannii | reverse complement strand
AGGAAGATTATGCAATAGGGGGAAGTGAATGGATTTAATGGAAACATGATCGGGAATTTGGGAATAATTCATGAAAAGTGTTAAGTATTAGGGGTTTCTACCACTGTATTCATAATCATTCGACCATAATCTGCTCTCAACTTTATGGAGAAAAACTTTTAGACCTGCTCTTAAAATCTCAATGGATGAAGAAATGGCAATAAGAAGTGGGAGATAACCAATTCTTTACAAGACAACAATGGAAATATATAACAATTTCAAGGGTCCTTCAGAGGAGACATCATAACATATGTGTAAGCTTGATTGTTATTGAGTAACAATGATTCACAGGAGTGTCACTGTGGCATAATTGATCCAACATCTTATTTTGACCAAATTAACTAAAAGATGATAAGGACAAAAATCATGATAGAAGTAACAATGCAGAAATTAAAACAATAACAATAAAAGACAAAAAAAACAAAGGAGACAACAATAATTTTTTTTAACTCAGAAGGCTGAAGTCAAACAGAAAAAGAAGCACAAAAAAAGAAAGCAGAGCTAGGCTACTAGTATACAGAAAATCCAGACAACATTAGAAATTTTCACGTTGGTCCCTTGCAATATTTCAAGTGAGGGATGTTAGCACTGTAGGAAAACAATTGCTTCTGTAAATCCTTTAAAATGTAAGAATTAGTGTCTAAGAAAAAAAAAATTTGGAAAGGACCCAACACTTGGAAATCTGATGTTATCATCATTCCCTTGACGCACACAATTAGATAGTCAAGATAGAGATGGAGACCGACCAATTCATAGAGAGTCATGTGCATAGGTATTTTAAAAGTAGTACCTGTATCAAATAACCTAGAAATACAGCATTGGTAATACATGGTACCCCAATAAGTGATAAGAGTGGTTTTGTGAGCAGCTGCCTCTTTTACCTTGATTTTCTTGCAACCAGACAAATTGTCGAGTAAGGGCCCTAACTATGACTCTACAACCTGCTGTAGAACTATTTCCATACTGAGAGGAGGAAAATGATTTCTCATAATAGCTTTCCTGAAGGTTCGATTATTAATACAGATTCTAATATTATTAGTGGTCCTCGAAGCAGGTTCCCAATTGGAAACCCATTCAGGGTGGATTGAAAAAAACATCCCAGTCCTTAAGAAATTTCTCAACTCCCTTTGAAAGGTTTCTTTCAGTGCAGAGTTAACAAGTCCTTGTGTTTGCCTAGCTGGTTTCATAGTACGCTGAATAAGACCTGGATCAAGAACACGAAGATCCTCATTAAACCAAGAAAAAACATTTTGAAATCCACTGAGTAGCTCGACAGACCTCATCTCTTCTTTATCAGAACACTGGACATTTATTTTAACGTTCGTTGAAGATCCATGTGTCCTAATGTTCATGGATATGGTTTCAACCACCTTCTTTCGTAACTCCTCTTCTTTCTATTTTTATTTATTTCCTACATCACTTGATGAAAATGAACTCTCAAGAGGAGTCAAGATCTCATGAATCTTATTGTTTTCTATGGATATAATTTCCTCATTCTTAAAAGTTTCATGTTGGATGGAAGCACCAATGATCTCATCGTTAGGGAGGGCCTGCCAAGATCCTACATTTCCAGGGATATATGAACAATATAGAGACTGAAAAGAATAGTCAGGACTATGAGGCAAAAGTTGTTGATTAAGAGAAGCTGCAAATATAGCTGATCGACCAGCCATTGAATTTAACCCCCTTCTAATATGAGTGATGTTG
The DNA here is from genome assembly GCA_009831015.1 of Picea engelmannii. Lineage (NCBI taxonomy): Eukaryota > Viridiplantae > Streptophyta > Pinopsida > Pinales > Pinaceae > Picea > Picea engelmannii. The sequence goes on along the minus strand of ML814276.1, from coordinate 63,907 downwards.
AAAGATAAAAGGTTTGAGGTAAGTGCTCAAACAACTTGCATTTATCATCCCATCAACTTGTTGCTAGTGGAGCATATCTTACGTATCAGGTTCACAACAAGCTCAGAACATCCAAAAACTGAAAGGTGACCACAACCATGATTAAGGGCGTTCTCAATGCCTAATAATAAAGCTTCGAATTCAACGACATTGTTTGTACAATCAAACTGTAACCTGTAAGACAGATTATGAATTCTTTCTGCAGGGGAAACCAAGATAATTCCAGCCCCATTACCTTCACTAGAGCATGGAACATCAAAGTGCATGTGCCACATATCGTCTTCTAAATTGATTTGTTCCAAAGGAATATTATCCTCTTCAACAAATATGGAATACACTCCTAGTTCCTCTTCGATATAGTTTACGCTAGATTGCAGAACACTCTCTATGTAGGGTGAAATTCTTCCCTCTCTAAGGACTATAATTTTCTTACCATTTCGAGGAATGAATAAATGTGTCCCGTCGAGTGAGAGGTATCCACCTGTTAAGGCTTGCCAATCTCTTCCCAAGATAATTGAGTAATTGGTTACATGCATATCAATTACCTGAATGCTAAGGGTTGTTCTTATCTCAGGATGAGCGCACAAAACCAAGGTCACATCCTTAATCTAACCTATGGTTGTTTGTTGTAGACTATTATAGGAGAGCATGCTTCTGGCGTTTTCATTTGTATAAGACAAGCGTAGCTCTTCCATAATAATCTTCGACATCACACTTGGGCCTGAACCACCATCAATGAGGCAACAATGGGCAATCTTATCCATAATATTTACATAAATATAAAAAGGGGGATTTTTTACAGGGTATCTAAGGTTATGTACACCTACTTTATTTACAGAAGAATCCTCTTCGTTTACCTCTTCAGAAAGATTGGCTACAACGAAAGCTTTTCCTTCCATGAATTGTTTCAGATGCATCTGTTGTTCATGGATGACAACCATATCTAGGAGGGTTTCATCTGCTTTGATGTTGGCCAACTGATTCAAGATATTGTACTTGGAAGAGGGGAGAGGGGGAGTGACTCCTTGACTCTCAGGAATGTGGAGAGTAGCAACGGTTGAGGATGAGATTGAGCTAGAAGAGCTGTGGGGAGGATCAAATTTTCCCTTGGGAGCATAAGCTTTGTTCCTAGTATTGATAACCATGACATCCTCTGGCCTTGCAAAATCTAGGACAATGATAGTAGCTTCTGGTCACTTACCAAAGATATTATCTCTGGCACTCTTATTTACCTCACATGTGGTTTCCTCGTGGTGTTCCTCGCAAACATTACACCAACTTCGAGGTAGGATAACTTTAGGATGAAAATTGTTTTCAACTAGATTCCTAAAGGGGGGTGCAGAAGAGGATGAAACTTCAAGGGTGAGAGGGGAGACAGTACCCTTCCGCTCAAATTCTATAATATGGTTGTTCATATATTGCACCATCTGTAAGAGAGAGGACATGTCTGTCTGTCTAACTGATTCTCCCTGGGGAAGACCAGTTCTTTCAAGCTGTTCTTCATACTCTGAACAAGCATGCAAAGTGGAACCAATATTATCAATGGATTTTCCCTCAATCCTATGAAGGTAGGGGGAAGGCAATGCATTGTAGTAATGCATGAAAGTGGCTTGGTTCTAAGGTTGGATAAGTTCAAGGATTTGATTGTATAACTTGGTGAAATGCAAGTTGAAAGACTTGATGGTCTCACCATCCTTATAGGTGAAATTATTGTATTCCCTTAACGTCATGGTGGGGATTTTGGATTTCCCATAAGTGGACCGACACTAATAGATTAAATCCTCCCAAGTAGACATAATCTTAGGAGGAAGGTCAAAGAAGTCAGCCGCAACCTTTCCTTCCAAGGAATTGATGAACAAGCACATGCAAGTGTCATTGTCATTGGCCCCTGTGTTATGACAAACATTAGAAAATTCCACCAGGTGTTCGTTTGTACTAATAGTGTTATTTCCTGAAAACTTAGGGAGGTTCTCTTTAAACTTCGAAAGTGGACGAGTAACAAGTTTTAGGTTAAGAGGAGAGGACACATGCCACAGTGTGGTTGTGGAATCTTCTTTGAACTGAAAAATCTCATACTTTTTAATGACTTTGGTGGGGTTTTTGGTAGATTGGACATGGATATGGTGGCTATATAAGCTACCTATCACTGAGGATGATGAATATTGGGAATATGGAGCACTTTCAGTGCCACCAGAGCCACCAATAGATTCCATCTTGTGAATGATAGATGAGGGAAAGGAAGATGATTTGGATGGATCCTATAAAGTTTTCCTTAGAGCACTTTGTTGGGCAGATAACACAACGTTTCTTCTGTTAATGTTTAAGACATTATTATAGTTCTTTTCATTTCAGTAGATAACAATAGCATAATACATGATCACTGAGAAATACACAATCACAAGAGACACATCATTTATCCTGGGAAACCCTCTAGAGGAAGAAAACCCAGCAAAACTTGCTTATTATAGATAGCCAATACAATTCTAAGAGATAACTCAAGCTAATATAGAAGATCCTCTCCCAAATATGCTCCACTCTCTCTCTCTCTCTCTTCTCCAACTGTAGTTTCGAAACTTGTCTCTCAATGAGAAAGTGAGGTGTGTGTCTAAGTGAGGCTCTAGCCTCCTTATTTATACTAAACTAGCACGTGTGAAGTGTCTCTTCACTGGCAGGGCTGACTTCTTAATCTGGGTGGTTATAACCACATTTATTATATTTAGGGGCCTCTTTGATATATTCTGGGGCCAAATTCTTCTTTTTCCTATTACAATTATATTATTACCAATCTGCAAAATGGGATTTGGTCCTTTTACAATAGTCGACATGATCAATCTACAATGGGGATTGATCCAATGAATAATATATCAAATAATAATAAGAATACACTTTGCAGTTACATTATTTCAACACTCCCCCTTAACAAGAAGGGTATTCTTCAACAACATCAGGCGAGAGAGAGAGGACAACATCATCAACAACATTAAGTGGGTGAGAGGACATCATCATCAATATCATCTTGAACACTAATTGGCGTATCTATAAATCATCAGAAGTTTTCTTCATTGGCAACATCGTCATTCTCAAAGGAATGCAATCATCATCTGCATCAATATGAATTAGTATAAAACTAATACATCATCATCATCATAGCATGAGGCTGGCTCATAATAATACAGGACTGGATTTACATCACAACTGTCAAGCTGGAAGCTCAATACTCGTCTTTCTTTACATCACAACAATCAAGCTGGAAGCAAGATACTAGACTGGCTTTACGTCACAACTTCTTAAGCTGGAAGCACAATACTAGTCTCATCTCAACGTCTTGCTTTACATAGCAACATTTAAGCTGGAATCAAGATACTAGACTGGCTTTACGTCACAACTGTCAAGCCAGAAACATAGTACTAGTCTCATCACATCGTCTTGCTTTATGTCACAACCATTGGGTTGGAAGCAAGATACTAGAATGGATTTACGTCACAATTGTTAAGCCGGAAGCACAATACTAGTCTCATCTCATCGTCTTGCTTTACGTCACAACAATAAAGATGGAAGCAAGATACTCATCCTGCTTTATGTCACAACAATCAAGGTGGAAGCAGGATACTAGACTGGCTTTACATCGCAGCTGTTAAGCTGGAAGCACAATTCTAGTCTCATCACATCATCTTTCTTTACGTCATAGCAATAAAGATGGAAGCAAGATATGTCTTATCACAACAACTACTCCCCCTTTTGAGGAAGGTCCTTTCGGACTATACCAAGATTATCTTGAAAGTGCTCAAACTTTACATGAGATAGAGGCTTTGACAACACATCAACAACCTGTTCATCCGTGCTAACGTACTGGATCTTTATGGCTCCTCTCTGCACCATGTCATGGATGTAATGAAATCATATCTCTATGTGTTTCGACCTGTCATGGAATACATGATTCTTCGTCATCTTGATGAAACTCTGGTTGTCACATAGGATCATGGTTTCTTCCATCTCTAGGTCAAATAGACTGGTCAACAATTTTCGAAGCCATATAGCTTTGCAGCTGGCAGAACATGCAACAATGTATTCTGCTTCCACTGTGATGAGAGAAATGCTAGATTGATTTCTACTGTGCCATGAGATCATGGTTGATCCCAAACTGAAACAACATCCTGAAGTGCTTTTCCTGTCAGAAACACTTCCTTCCCAATCTGCATCAGTATATCCACTCAATGTGAAATCACGATCTCCATCATAGCTGAGACCACAATCTATTGTACCCTTAAGGTACCTCATCACATGTTTTTCACCCACTAGGTGAACATGTCTGGGTTTTACCAAAAACTGACTCAAGGTGTTCACGGCAAAAAAAATGTCCGCTCTGGTGTTTGTCAAGTACATCAATGATCCAATAATCTGTCTATACAACATGGCATCAATCAATTCTGACGAAGTGTCGACCAACAACTTAAGCTTCGATTCCATGGGTGTATTCATGGACTTGCATTCCAACATGTCGAATCTCTTCAGAATTTCGACTGCATACTTCCCTTGGTTAAGGAAGATCCTCTCCGGACTCTACCATACATCAAGACCTAAGAAATAATGCATTAGGCCAAGGTATTTCATTTCAAATTCTGAGGCAAGTCTCTTCTTACATTTAGTAATGAGATTTTCTTCTCCAGTTAAGAATAAGTCATCCACATATAGCAGTAATATCACTGGCTCATTGTTCATAACCTTGAAGTAGAGGTTAGAATCTGCTTTACTCTTGGTAAATCCCAAGCTCATCAGGAAACTGTCTATCCAGCCATACCAAGCTCTAGGAGCTTGCTTCAATCCGTACAATGCTTTCTTCAATCTACAGACATGAGACTTCCTGTCTTCAACTTCAAATCCTTGAGCTTTCTCTATATAAAATTCCTCTTTGATGACACCATTTAGGAAAGCTGTCTTTACGTCCATATGGTGCAACTTCCACTTCATATTAGCTGCAAGGGCTATGATGGTTCTGATTGAAGTGTATCTAGCTACAGGAGCGAATGCATCTTCATAGTCAATGCCTTCTTTTTGAGAAAAGCCACGAGCTACAAATCTTGCTTTATACTTCTCAATACTTCCATCAGAAACATGTTTTACTTTGAAGAGCCATCTGGATGATACCACATCCTTGTTATTCGGTCTGGGAACTATTTCCCATACATTGTTCTTTATTATGGATTGGTATTCTTGTGTCATGGCATCTTCCCATTCTTTCTTCTGAATGGATTATTCAAAGCAGGTAGGCTCCTTTTCTAGGAGATCACACATCAAATCCGTATAACTGGAGAATGGATTTGGTCTTTTCACCTGTCTCGTGGTTCCTTGGGGAACACCATACTACTCTCCATATTGAATGAGATCTCTAGCCCAAGATGGCTTTCTTTTATGGACGATTTTCATCTGAAGAGGTTCTTGAAATTCTACCATGTCATCGTCTTCTCAAATTTCCTCATCAAGGGAAACTATGTCTTCCCTAACTGGTTCAACATCTCTGGGAACCTCCCTCACTGATTCTACAACTTTGGGGATTACGGGTTCTTCTTCATATAACTCTTCAAGCTAGCATTTTCTCGATTTCTTGAGCACTGCATATTCATCAAAGGTCACATCCCTGCTGATATCAATGTGGCGGTGACTTGGTATATAGATCCTGAAGGCCTTGGAGACCTCACAGTATCCCACAAATATTCCCTTCTTTCTTGAGGGTTCCAACTTCTTTCTTTTCTCTTTCTGTATATGTATAAATGCCAGGCAACCAAATATTTTGAGATGGCTTACCTATGGATTCTTTCGGTGAATATCTCTTTCGGGGTCTTAAACCCAAGTGCACTATGCAACAATCAATTTTGCACATATACAACTGTCATTGCTACTTCTGCCCATAAGCACATAGGAAGATCTTGATCGTGGATCATAGTCTTCACAACTTCCATTATCGTTCCATTCTTTCATTCAGTTACACCGTTTTGTTGAGGATTATAGGGAGTTGTGAGTTCCCTCTTGATCCCAACATCTTTGCAGAAGTTCACAAACTCTTTTGAGGTATATTATCCTCCATTATCTGACTTGAGTATCTTGATATTTCTTTCAGAAAGGTTCTCTATCAAGGCTTTGAATTCCTTGAATTTGATGAACACTTCATCTTTATATTTCAAGAGATACAATGAGGTATTATGAGAATAATCATCAATAAATGATACATAATATACATACCCACTAATGGAGGACGATGGAATTGGGCCACACACATCTGAATGAATGAGTTCTAGGACTCCTTCTGCTTTGCTGTCTTTCTTTGAAAAAGGGTTCTTGATGTTCTTCCCTTGTGCACGTCTATTGCATATGCCTTCATGGTTAACCTTGAGTTCTGGTAAATTTGTGACTACTTTGCATATGTATGGTGGCGCCTTGTAGTTAATGTGAGCTAATCTTCTATGCCAAAGTTCACATGGATTCTCAATGGTGTGGGTCATGGCAACTTCTGAGTGACTCTTTAGCTTATGCAAGCCACCTTCTTCTTTTCCAATGATGATTGCTTCATTTATGGTCTCTCCTTTAGCACGTTTCCTTCTCCAACCTTCACTATAGCTTCCTCAAGGTTATTACCTGTGACCTGGAGCAAGGTCAACAAAACAACAAGCAAAAATAATATCCTTTTGATAATATAAAGCAATGGCACGAACAATCATCACAGTAGCTCCTTTAGAGATATCACTTGTAATTTGTCTGAAGCAAATAATAAAGGTAAGTAATACAATACAAAATGAGGTCAACACTCTCATAGTGTTGTGATCAAACATTCCTCCATGGCAACCTAGAACTAACACACAAGATTCTTCCTAGAGGAGGTGTTAGTTGTATCAGACAAATGATTGTGTTAAGCATTTACCTCTATATGCTCACATGCTATAAAGTATGATACTTTACAAAGACTGTTATCTAAACTATATTTATCAACTTGTCATGTGTACCTTTGAATATTATTAACTTGATTAATCAAACCTGGAGCCTTGTCCTCAGGAATGAGTGCTTTCTTTTCTTCCGAGTCTCCTTCACTCAAGATGATGAGTGCTTTCTTCAACCTGTCTTCTATACTAAGACAATACACTATCTTGATAGAAGGTTGGATTAGAGGATAAGTTCTATGATCTCAAATTTTAATCCATCTAATACCCTGAATCAGAAAAGGTTAGAATGATGGTCATAGCTACAACATGCAACATTGAACAATATAGCAAATGGATGCATATCAGAATAATCACACCTGGGTTGCATCATTCCTCTGAATGTGTTGGATCTTTAGATCCTTTTGGGTCTATGGCAAGAGATCCCTTCTCCGAAAAATACTCTTTAAATTTAAACCATTTAAACATATGTGAATACATACCTCTGATGGAATTTGTAGGTAGTGGCACCATCTGGAAGTAGTAGTAATCATTACCAACTCTTAAAAACTTCAAGGGTGTTTGTGTTGGGTATGTGTTATATTCTTTTCATGTGTGTGTGTGGGCACATAAGATATGACAACTGCGTCTGACGATCCCTCATAGTAGTGTTTATTTTGTGTCATGTGCAATAGGTGCTTTCCTAGGGGGAGTAGGTATGCCCCCCCTTGGTTACGCGCAATGTTCGACAACGAGCGGTAGCCTGGGGTAGCGCCCCGAATTTTTTTTTGGGCATTTTTTTCTATTTTTAGTGGTTTTGTAAATTAATCCTGGATTAAGGGATTAGGGTTTTTGTATCTACAAAATAACTAAAAAAATTGTATATATATTGTATGGTGAATGGTGAAATTCGATATAATGAATATAGGAAAGGTTTTCCTAGTTGATGGTTTCCGGTATAAAATCTCTGTGTACTCTGTGTATGAGCCATTGATTAAATTATGTTTTGCTTAAGAATTTATATGCATGGCTTTACTTCACAGGTTTAAAACTTACACCTTCTCCCTATACAATTAATCCAAGGCATGAAAAATGTACCTAAAGAACCTTGGCATGCAAAATGAGTATTGGGTTGTAATCTTACTACATATTATTCCAATGCAAGCATATATTGAAGGTATATTTTCCTCAGTAGGTTGTCTTCTTCCCATTATGTAAAATTTTCTCTCTCAACGAATGCTTCACTTCTCCATCTCATGGATGTCACGCATCATTGTTGTTCATGAACATATTTTCACATCTTAGTTATAATGGTTCAAAACTAGGGCATCACTTATCAGCAGTTATGAGAACAAGTTATGGGAAAATTTATTTACCTTGGATTCAATGAAATTTATAACAGGCAGTCTCTCAAACGATGAAATTGACTTGAGACTAGACTTTGCATGTATTGCATGCCACCTCAATATGCAACTCAACATGCAAGATGCATCTTGACATGCATGCAACTCCGACATGCAACTCGACATGCAACATGACTTGTCAACTTGACTTTGACCACTTGAACTAGACATACAACTTGTCTTTTACAACTTGAGTTTGACAACTCAAACTAAACATGCAATTCAAATTTTACAATTGCGTTAGGTAACTCAAACTTCTTTTCATGGTGGATAATGTTACGTTTTCCAACGCACTAGATCAATACATTTACATTATTTGCATAGGGAAGATTGTTTATTTCTAGCTCATAGAAATTGTACATTCAACCTAGCTTTTGCTAGATGCCTTGACTTTTGCTCATGGCTCACAAGGCTTGACTAGTCTCACAAAGGTTGTATGTTCCCTCTGAATTTTGCACTAGTTTGTCTATGCTCACAGAGGTTGTACATTCCCCCTGACTTCTGCACTAGACTATCTATGCTCACAGAGGTTGTACATTCCCCATGACTTTTGCATTAGACTTACATCTTGACTTTTGTCTTAGTCTTACAAGGCTTCTACCTTTTCGTTGGCTAGACTCACAAGATCATATAACATCTCATTCGTTCCGACTTTTGGTTTGACTCAAAGAGGTTATACGTTCCCCCTGGCTTTCGTCAATACCTCACAATACTGGTTGATTCTCCAAATCTCCCTGGCTAGCCTCAGGGTGGTCCACATGGCCTCTCATTAGAGAATGACTGTAGATGTTGCCAAATTTAACATTATGGATGAACATTGATGGAAAGGGACATTTGGTGTTTTATTTTTGCAGTTGAGGGCATGATATATCCCTTGGAGACCCAACGTTCCACCTAGCACCCTCAACATTATCTTCTTGGAGCTCAACGTCACCTTTTAGAAGGATGACATCACCCTTTAAAGGGATATTTTATGTAAAATTTAAATTTTGAATTTATAAGGGAAAATAATTGAGGTTGGCCATAATATATTTTAAAGTTGACATTTTAGGCCAAAGAGGTGATATAAATACACCTCTTGGCATTTCATTTTATCACAACTCTTCCTCTCACAAGAGGATTTAAGTCTAAAATTTCTTCCCTATTTGGCAAATTGGCTCTTTGACATGGTACACTATCTCTTGGAGGGAAAGTCTTGGTGTTTCTTGGCTCATATATGGTGAAATTTTCTGCAGCAAGGGTTTTATGCTTGATTATTCTTGGTGAAGTAAGTAAAATCTACAATTTCATTTCTTGCTTTTGGGTGTTTATGGTGAATTTTACTTGTTCATGTTGAAGGTTATGAGATTGCTTGTATAAAACCCTAGGAGAAGGAACATAAGGTATTTCTTCCTCTCTCTAAAATTTTCATCCATTAATTTGTTAATAAAACCTCATATAGGGCAAACTCCTAAAGGCCTAAAGTGCTATCACTTTAGGAGTTTTGTTTTAGAAGCTGTTGACGGGAGAAATCGGCCGTCCATCAACTGAGAGAGTGGAACCGGTCCGGGGTTGTCTAATAACCCAAGCCGTTTGGAATGAACCACCTTGATGGGTTTAGTGGCTCCTTTAGCCGATCTAAGGTCCTAGGAAAACCAAAGAGAAAACTAATCTATACTAACTAATCTAACTAAAACTAAACTAACTAAAACGAAACTAACTAAAACTAAATAAAACAAACTAAACTAACTAACAATAAATAAAACGAACTAATCTAACTAATCTAATTAAAACTAACTCTTAAACAAACTAACTAATCTACTAATTCTATATATACAAACTACTAACTGAAATATAACTTATTCACAAAATATACAATCTCTACAAAATACAAATTTAAATAAAACCTGGAAAACTCATTTTCTTTCTACCCTAAGACAGAGAAAGATATTTTTGTTGATTTTATGATTTTATGAACAAGAAATAAAACTTACTGAAATTAAATAATCTAATATACTAACTACACATATATCTAACTAAAATACTAACAAATATACTAAACAAATAAACAACAAACAGACCTGGAAACGCTCCAGATTTGTCCTGTGTATGATGACTTTGAAGCTGGTCGGAGGAAGGAAACTCGCACCGGATAATCCAGAAGCTTCTCGTAAACGATAGCTGCAATTCTCTTTGAGTTTATTTACAGGACAAACAAGACATACAAAATCATAACAATTATATGATTTATAAATTTCTGCAATTAGGTAAACCTGTTATGCAGAAACTTATACTTAATAATTCAATTGATGAAGAAGAGAAATCTGTCATTCACAAACTGAATCAAGTAATTGCTATGTTTTTAAATACTGGAAGAAATAAGATATGGATTATATTGATTAAATCATATCATTTGCAAAAGATTAAGATAGCTAAAGTAGTCATTAACCAAATGCAAATTGATACACATAAACATGAAACAAAATATTGATATTATGAAAAGCTAAAGCTGTAGTAGAACATCAATTTCTGTTTCAGTCTGTATTAAAATTCCATATCCTTGTTCTCCCACGAATGAGGATGATTATTATTACAAAAATAATACGTATTTAAAGGCTTTGCATAGGGTAAAACCTCCCCGTGGAAGTTATAAATCTGTTTACATGAAATCTGGGAGATATCCCAAAATTGCCTAAACTAGGAAATTAAAATGAAACTAAAACATCCAAATATCCTCTAAACTATCCATGAAATCCCATGCAATTTCGAATTCACCTGAAACAAGTCAGAAATAGGCAAGTTAGAGAGATATTTTATTAATAAAACAATAAAAATCTAATTCTACAGACTTAGCTACAGAATCATCTGATTCTGTAGCTAGTCTAAAATAAGATACATAATCAGAATTGAAATTAAATCAAATCTTATAATAAATTCCATTCAATTGACATCCAATAATTACTTGAGAACGAATCATAAATTGAAACTGTTATTCCATTATGAACTCAAACAGGACACACATCATTTAACCGAGTACAGAGATAGCAATACTCTTTTTCGATTACAGTCATGAGTCGGGTAAATGAAATCATATATAACAGAATCGTAATCATTTCTCAACCAATCGAATCCATCTGTTATGAGATCGTTTTGATATTCAATTGAAAATAAAACAAATCGTAATCACATCGTTACACTTGTGAATCGAACAGGATTATCACGATAACTGTATAGCAAGTGATTTAGGCTGTGAACGAATCCAAATGATAATTGACTCATAACAAAATCATAACAGGATTAGTCAAACATGGTTTGTTATAGATTTCGATCGTTGATCATTGCACAGTAATTAAACAAGATCGATTAATTTTGATCACAATCGTTTCAATCAAACAAATCATATCAGGGTTTGACCAATTCATTTCACAAATTTAAAATACAGAGCATCAATTATAATTTGAACTCGACTGATAGGACAAACTTGCCAAATTAGAACAAAAGCGAATCGATTAGCTAAGATTTTCACATAGTTGTTATGATTCAGATTCATTTCCAATTCGGGCACGAATGCTATTTGAGTGTAATGTTTTCATCAAAGAGACAGAGTCATTATCCTTAACTTGGAAACAATCAAAGATAGAACATCACACAACTCAACATCGTAACAAGTATCTTCCCGAAAACATTTACCAGTCATAGCATACCAATGATAATGAAATCGAATCCGAGCAAAATCGTAAAAATCAAACTTAATCAAACCGTTTACCAACCATAGCATATGGATCATAACCAAATCAAATCCGAACATGATTATGTTCTAAATTGAATATGAAAAATTTCCTTTTCAAATAAGATACAAATCAATTCATTTGAAGGCAAACTATTAATTTTGTCACCTTAACGAGGCAACCCAATCAATCAAATTCAAGCGAAGGTCACTCAAATCCAATCAAAATCTATTGATTTCTATACTGGGAACAATCAGATCGTATATCGAATCGAAATTTCTTTTTATTCAAAGCAAAGATATATATAGAATGCATGCAATATAATAGAGCCATTCAAGATGTGAACATAACTGTTTAAAAACTGAATTGAAAACATTATATCAACCTAGATTATTTACAAAAAAAAATGATGTGAAAACCATACCTGTGTAGCAACGAGGCTGCTTGCTTATACCAGCTTGGAATTTACAACAGCCGTGGCTGATTCCATGTTTTTGAACATGATGGAACTGACTGTCTTTTTCTTTTTATCTGTCTTTTGGAGCTTGGCCTTTTGACTGGTTAGGACTGCAATATGGTCTTCCAATGATTGAATCCTTGATTGGAGTATCGGGACATCAATATAATATCACTCTAACCATGAATTGCATTGATCACAGGGTGACTGTGTGGGTTTAGACAGAGCAGGCGAGGGTTTGGACAAATGACCGAGGGTCTCACAAGGCACTTTAATACCTGGGTAGTTAGGGTCGTCCTTTAGGCAGGGGGGTAGGTTTGATACAAAATCATAAGGGGGTTTGTGTCACAAACCTTGCGAGTAGGGATAATCGCTAGCTAAAAAATGTTCCACTTCCGAATCAGAGTCCTCACTCAAGACGATAGGGTTTGGCTCAACAGGGGGTTTTGGTTTGTTTCTAGCCATTCTCAAAATGAGTCGTGCATTCCTTTTCCCTTTAACATTTGCAGTAAGGTTTGCCTTGGCCTTTTTTCTCATAGGATTTTTAATAGCCTTTGCATTCTTAGTTACAGTGTCGGGTAAGTCGATAGGAGGGTTGGCTGAGGGTTTAGGCAGTAGGAGGTGTAAGGGTACATGCGGTTCAACCTTAGTCTCAGTTACCACAGGTTTATCGACCTGTACAGGGTCGGTGTCCTCAAAGCCATTGCGGGCGATGAAGGCCTTCCAACTGTCACCAAGAAAATTCAAATGATAAACAACGATGAGCTTAATAAGACCATGGTGAAACAGGCTGTTGTCAGCCTTGTGCCTTTTATACTTTTTGGACATTTTATACAGACTCCGATGAAAATAGAACGACATGTTTAGAGGATACCCTATAAAAATCATCAATAGATGCAGGTGGTAGAGGAACACAAGCCCATATCGACCTTCACAGGTCACAAACTGCTTGATTATCATTAATAAATTGTGCCATTGTTGTTTAAGCATAGTTACGGGCATACCTCTATCACAGGAGGTGATTTTGCGTGATTGAAACAACAATGTCCATGACACTTCCTCGACCTTGCAATTCTTAAACCAACGCTGTCCCGAGGTAGGTAACCCCGTAGCTGGGTTGATAAACTGTTCATCAATCTCTAACTGTACATCGCCTACCTTGGCTCGACAGCCATCGAAGGTCATGGAAAATTGTTGAGCTACGCAAAGGTTAAAACCCTCAAAACGTTTCACGAAGGTAAACCATTCACTGTCTGCCAAATCTTGGCGGGCATTGTCAAACATCAACAGGGCCTGGTTGCCATTGGGTTTAACTCGCACAACGGGGGCCATGGAGCCAAATGCATGGTAAGGGAAGGGTTCAAATTCACCAACACACACAGTAACAGAGCTACCCAAACCAACAACAATGAACGAGCCAAAAGGGGTAAGCATAAATGCGCGCATGCGAAGGTGGTGGAGTCTGCCATGCATAATATTCATTATCCAGGTACAACTGCCAAATTTCATAGCTGTTCACTCCATAATAATAGTTCAACCATTAAGCCATGTGTACAACCAATAAAATCAAATGTGTATGCCAATACATGCAAATGTTAAGCCATGGTGTTCAAACATCCGACGTATAAATCAAAACCCAAAATCAACTATGCGCCAATGTATATAATCAAAAGTTTAACCAAGGTGCCAAACGATATTCATAATAGTTGACAAGCCGAAAATTATAAAAAGATTAACATAAGGATTATATCATATATATATATAAAATTTAATCAAACCCCTATGCATTTCATAGAATCAATGATCAGACAAGTCATATAAAGTGCAAATCCAAAGGCTAAATGCCTTCAATAAAACCAAGTTATACAATCAATCGAAGTATGAGAACCGATCAAAGGGTATTGCCAGTCATATAGTGATCAATAAAAGGTAAGCGCAATAGGCATGATGACAAAATAAATATTCGCAGTTCAGATAATGATCGAAATGTGACTTCGAAAGGAGAAGTTTTCACACTTACAGTTGTGAAAACTTAACGAAGACAAATGTGCAAATGTCGCGAAAAAGGTAAATGTCGTCTATTTGAGAAATGCGACGAAAAACTTGATGTTTGCAAGACATAGGTGTAGGCAGCTTATAGGATCATAAAAAAAATTGAATTGGCTGCCAACAATGGCGACACACTGGTAGAAGCAGTTATCTCTGTCAAAAGAAACAAATTTAGATTAGGACATCAAAGAAAATTTCAGCTCAAAAATAACAACTCGAAAATCGTTCAAACATCATCATTAATCATTTTTTTTAGCAGTGTTCCAAAATATGAAAACCAATAACAATCTTAAGATTAGCAAGTCACGATATTAAAGATAAAATCTTCAATACTGTTGGCATGGCCACTGCTGCCAGCAGGCGTCCATAGCCTCGACAGGGTTTCTATTTAACCCACTCTGACATCTGTATCCTGCCAAGAAGTTCTGGATCAGAATAAAGGAAATTAAAGAGGTTTCTTATATTTTTTGCAGATTTTCATGTACCTGACATTGCTTCGCTGCCAGCGGGCCTGTTCAGTACCCCGACGAAGTTGTCTTGGTGCCATGCATGCATTTACCCGCTGCCAGCAGACCTGTTCAGTATCCCGACGGGTTTACAAGAACTTCCCACAGCTCTTATTAATAATTTTTTATTTTGTTTTTCATAGGTATACAGTTGAGCGGGGTGACGCTGAAAATCTTGATATTTTAACATATTTTTTCAGACCTCATCAGAATTTTTTAGAACTGTCCTTTATTCAGCTCCAGAGAAGTTTTATTTATAAAAACAACTTCCTATGACAGGGAGATATATTTTGAGTCATTCCTTTACGGAAAAGGGACAACGTAAAAAGATAATAGATGATCATGACAAGCTTTGCTCAGAGATTGAAACCAGTAAACTTCTTTCAAACAACAAAATTTCCCAACACAGATATCAATTTCAGCAATATATCATTGATGTTTGTACAAATTTTCAGAAGTTATTTTAGCGAAGAAATTTTCTATCATCTTTGTCTGAATAGCTCAGTGTACAGGTATGTATATTTTTCAAAAACACAAACTGATAAATTCAAATCAAAACAGAAAGCAAACGAAAACGCAAACAAAAATGAGATTATTTACATAATATACAAGGATAGTTATCATGCAAAGTATCTTTTTAGGGCTTGGCCATTCACCGGGTAGGTGTCAATCTTCCCTTCAAGATTCTGTAATCGAAAGGAACTAGGACCCAACTTTTCAGCAATTAAAAACGATCCAAGCCATAAGTTTTGAAATTTTGTGTGCTCACCCTTTCCTTCGTGTGGTTTGTCCCATTTTAAGATGAGATCGCCTACTTCAAAATTCCTATCAGAAGCAGAATTAGAATCTAACCAACTTTTAATCAATTGTTGATGTTGATCTAACTTGCGCTTAGCTTGGGCTCTTACTTCTTCTAGCTTCATCAAAGCATTAATTCGGTTTTCTAAAGGGGGACAATCTTCTTCTTGGACTTTTTGTGACAACTGAAGCGGAGGAAGAAGAACGTAAGAATAGCTTCTCTGCCATAAATGAGAAAAAAGGGGGAACTACCTATAACATCTTTTGGCGTCAACCTATCAACCCATAGTGCGTTCAGCAGTGCATTGTGCCAATTCTTGTGATTTTCAACCACCGTTCTCTTGATAATTTTGATCAAGTTCTTGTTTGTTGATTCTACTAATCCATTGCCCTGGGGGTAGTAACTAGTAGAATACTTCATCTTTATTCCTTTCTCCAAAGCAAACTTGCTCATCTCAAGAGAAGAAAAATATGAAGCGTTGTCAAAGACCAGACAATCAGGGATACCGAAACGAGTGATAATATTCGAATTTAGAAAAGTGATTACCTGACTGGTGTTGACAGTTCTTAGCGCAACAGCTTCAGAACATCGAGCAAAGTAATCTGTGGCTGTCACAATATACCTGTGCTGTTGCGAGGACGAAGGGTTAATTGGACCTATGATATCAAGGCCCCATTGCTGGAAAGGAGAATCTACTGAAACGGGTTGCAAGGGAAAGGCTGGTTTTTGTAATCGCCCTGATGCTTTCTGACAGATGATGCATTTATGACACAAGGCATGGGCGTCCCTAAAAAGCGTGGGCCAGTAATAAACATCTCTTAAAACCTTATGAGCAGTGGTGTCGCCACCAAAGTGACCACCAACTTCTCCTGCATGCAACTCGAGCAAGACTTTTTCTGCTTCGTTTTTCTCGAGACAACGCATCAGTATGCCATCAAAATTCTGACGAAACAGTATACCGTTAACTAGATGAAAGGACGCAGACTTTAGTCTCAATGCTCTTCTCTTGGCGGGGTCAAGGTGATGGGGAGCTGACCCATGTTCAAGACAGAATCTAATATCGCTGTACCAGGGACTAACGAGGTTTTATGTGCAACAAATCAAACTTTGATCGTTTTGTCCTAGGTTTGACGTATCACTATCTTCTTGCTGTCCTGTTTCCGTATCAACAACCAACTTACACAACCCTTGGCCTCTCACAATATGAGCTGGGGTGATCTCTAAGTCATACTCCTACAAGGAGGTGACCCAGTTAGCTCTCTTCTCTCCTAACTCCTTCTATACTAATAAGTTCCTTACGACAGGGTAGGGGACAATGACTTTCGTCCTTGACTTCAAAAGATAGGATTGGAAATGCTTAACTGCTTTGAAAACAACGTAGGCTTGCTGATCAACCACTGGGTAGTTGAGTTCAGCACCTTTGAAAGCAGAGCTCATAAAGGTGATGGGTACTTCATTGTTCTCGGAATTCTTCTGAGTTAGGACTGTGGCATAGGAACGGTCAGAGGCAAAAGTATAGAGTGTAAAATCTTGAGAGAAGTCAGGGCTCATGAGAGACGGAGCGTCTATTATGGCTTTCTTTATGGCATTAAAAACTTGTTTTTTTGTGGGTCCCTAGTGATATTGGGTGTCTTTCTTAATCAGGTTCTGTAGAGGCCTGACCATTTCAGAGAAACTGGGGACGGATCTTCTCATGAAATTAATCTGGCCTAAGAAAGACTGCATGGATTTTTTGGATTAGGAGGGGGAAGTTTAGTGATGACTTGAGTCCTTTCGGGGTCAATAATAATCCCATCACTAGACACAATAAATCCTAGTAATTTACCCTATTCTACTGCAAAGATGGACTTTTTGGGGTTCAAGGAGATGCCGTATTTACGACATCGTAGCAGAATGGCTCGTAAGTGAGCTAGATGATCGTCTTTGTTTTTAGAATAAACGGTCACATCATCTAAGTAAACTACGATGGAGTGATTGATTAAGCCTCGAAAAGCAATGTCCATTGCTCTCTGAAAGGTAGCACCAGCATTAATCAATCCAAAGGGCATTTTGCGATAAGCATAAGTGCCCCACGGGGTACGGAAGATAGTTTTGAGTTGGTCTGGTGGAGACATCAGGACTTGGTTGTAGCCAGAGAAACCATATAACAAAGATAGCCTCTCGGAACCAGATACCTGTTGAAGGATCTGTTCCATGGGTGGGACAGGATAGTTGTCTTTGTCAGACGCTCTATTGAGGTTTCGGAAATCGACGCAAAGTCGGATTTCCCCATTTTTCTTCCGAACTGGGACAAGGTTGGACACCCATTGAGTGTGCCTAACAGGAAAAATTATTTTATCACTTAGGAGTTTATTCAATTCTTTTTGAACGGTCGGTTCTAGTTTAGGGTGCATCTTCCTCAGTTTTTGTTGGAAGGGTAAGGTTTGGGGTTTCATTGGGATGACATGCTGTATGATATTAGGGTCGAACGTTTTAAGATCATCGTATGTTTAGGATTTTTGTTTTAGAAGCTTGTTGTGATTACTTTTAAAGAATCTAAAGGAGGAGAATTCATTAGGGCCCAAAAGACCTTGCTCCCTAGCAAATCTTCCTCTTGAGGCTTAGAGTTTGAGGCCCTAAGATGCTAGCACCTCAAACTTTAGCCCATTTCTTTAGACATTATTATCATTAGTCTCCAATTGAATGCTAATTGTTGTTGTCAATGACTCCATAATCCCAAAAAGGCACTAGTCTACTTGCTCTCTTGTGAAGGAATTGATCAAACAACTCTCAAACTCTACTCTCTAAAGATTTTATTAACATCTTCTAACCTTATCTTAGCTTAATCTACTAATTATTTTGTTGTTGTTGCAAATATTTGCTATAGCTATCCTAACTTCTGTAATTTGATGCATAACTCACTCTAATTGCTAGTTAACACACTTACAAATTGCTTGTGATAAGTGCTACTTGTCCTCTTTGATAAATGCTAGATTTTCACTAGTGCTACTTGTCCTCTTTGATAAATGCTAGATTTTCTTGCAGTTTTGAGTTGAATTTATCATGGTTGTTACAAAATACTATTGGTTGTTATAAACCATCATCTTGTTGCAACTTTACTTCAGCCATTATATATTTTTATTGTCTATTTCTGTTGAGGTATTTGATCAATTTAGTACTTGGAAATTGTTATATGTATATGCTATATCATTCTTGTTCCAGGTAGGTACACAAAGCTCTTCCTTTGCCTCAATTTCATGGACATAGACCCTTTGATTAGGTAACCTATGAGAGGGCACTCTGAGCTAGACCATATCCTTGATATCTTATCCCTTGAGGCTAATAGGGACACCTCCTCTGGGTTGGACCTCTTCCATCCATAAAATGTGGGGAATTCCTACTAAGGTGACAGTGGTGGGTTATCCTGTAGTTATGCCAATTTGATTTAATTGTCTTGGGCTTGGACAAGTACAAAATGTGTGATAACAGGTACCTCAGATATGTTAGATCTATCTATTGATACCTCATATCTACACTAGATATGTCCAATGGCACCTCGGCTCTACACTAGATCTATCTGTTAGTACCTCAAATTTGCTAGATCTATTGGCACCTTGGATCTAGCAAATCTACATGTTGATACCTCAGATCTGCACTAGATTTGTTCGTTGGTACCTCATATCTTCTAGATCTATCCGCCGGTACCTCAAATGTGCTCCCCAAAAACATGTCCTTCGATTTATGGTTGTTGGGTTTTCTTCTCCTTAGTGCACTACCTGCACTTTCCTCCTTTGGACTTGATATCTAGATGAAAGTCTTTCTTCACCTTTGTTGAGATCCCCTTGAATAAAAATCCTTCATGATTCAAGCACTTGAGCAAAATTCCTTTGTTGCTATCCTTGATCCCATTGAGTCACAGTCTTTCGTGACTCAAGCACTAGAGCAAAAGTCCTTCTTTGCTCCTAAGTGAATATATTTCTCCTTCACCTAGCCTTGCTTTCATAATCTTGAGTTATGACCGAATCAAACATAACCCTAACCTCCAAAGTGATTAATGGTTGAGATTAGATCTCAACTCGCTTGAGATAAATGGCTAAGATTCATTTAATTCACTAATGCTAATAACTTTAACATTTCATTAAATTAAATTCACTTTAATTATATAAGAACTTTACTTTAATAATTCCTTTAATTAAAGTAAATTACTAAGGTTGGAGGCTTTGGATGTCTTCCACACGTCTAGACACTTAGATTTGTGCAGAAGTACCTGTCCGATGCTACAAACATCAACACATAAAAGGATCATTGTATGGTGTTACCCTATTGTTTGCGTTCAAATGGTCACCAGGTGAGAAAATGGAGAGCGCTTGCATACCCTGTTGGGTATGGCAGGGCAGAACAACTGTGGAGCAAAGGGTTAAAGAAAAAAAAACTAACTACAATCTAACTATAACTGAAAACAAATAACACTGCGAAAATAAACAAAGAACATCAAACACAAAACACAGGGGTCACCAATGGTTTCAGGCTGGTGTATTAATGAAACCGGAGCACGCTGAAGGAAGAGACCAGAGGTTCCTTCTCCCCCCAACGGAAGGCTCTTTGGGGCCCTCACACAATTCACTTTCCTTACAAATGAAAAGAACTGCACATAGCAGTGAAATAACTCTCGGTGATGCAGCTGATGGGTTGTTGTTAAAGGATGAGCCCTTAACCATCTGAACAGCATAACAGTGCTTATAATTCCTTGCCAAAACAGTGAATCCTCCCGGGCGGTCACATAACCTTCTCAAAGTGTGAACATGGATCCGTTTAGGGTTTATTTAGGTCATTAACCCACCGATTTTGTAGATCCGGCTCTGATTTGAGAGTCAAATCATCTTGGGGGCCGGTCCGTAGGCGGTTGGGAGGTCGACCTATTCAATTAATGCGCCAGAGATTCTGGGTTCGATCCCCAGCGGAGTCGCCAGTATGTTCGCGTTCAAATGGTCACCAGGTGAGCAAATGGAGAGTGCTTGCATACCCTGTTGGGTCTGGCAGGGAAGAACAGCTGTGGAGCAAAGGACTAAAGAAAACAAAACTAACTACAATCTAACTATCAACTGAAAACAAATAACACTGCGAAAATAAACAAAGAACATCAAACACAAAACACAGGGGTCACCAATGGTTTCAGGCTGGTGTATTAATGAAACCGGAGCACGCTGAAGGAAGAGACCAGAGGTTCCTTCTCCCCCCAACGG
>ML814276.1:13813-31218 GCA_009831015.1 Picea engelmannii | reverse complement strand
GAATATCAGCCTATGTTTATAGCCAACAAAAATAACATCCTAACTCACAGGTATTAATTACAAGTGCTTAGGCTAGTCTTTTATCCACAAAAATCTTGCTGGAAATTTACTTTTTATGTAATTTTCTGAATATAACAATTGATGAAATAAATGTAAAGACATAAGTAAAGACACCAAGATGATAATCAAGACAGATGAGACATATAAAGCAATCCTTTATTTCATTCCAATTCACCAAAGAGTCATTTTCTTTACAAAATCTCATATAGAAATTTTGGACTAAAGTCAAACTTAGACATCCCTGATGGAACATACAGAAGGACCTCTCATAGAAAACCAAAACTAAACTCTAAAAGTTGGATCAACTTTCCACAGATTGTTTCCCACTCGACTCTACACAATAGCCTTTGTTAGTCATCAAAACTATTTCACAAACAGACAAGTCTACACAAACTATCAAAGATAGATCAACACCTCTGAAAAACAAGTGTCTGAATGATGTAATTCAACCCTGAATATTGCTGTCTACAATAAGACCCTGATATCATAAAAGATAATTAGGCTTGTGATGAATAAATGAATGAATTAAAACTGAACTATCTCAACATAAACTCAAAGAGCAAACCTTAGTATGCTTCTGCTTCTATATCTTTGTTCCTCCCTTTCCTTTTGCTTTTAAACAAATTAGAATTGGTTGAAGTAGTTGAACCAACTCATTAGTTAAGTTAATTAAAAGATTCAACCAACTTTAGTTAGGGGGAAAAATAATTATCATAATAAGGGTTATAAATAAATAATAACTAGTAGGTGGGACCTCTTGTGACTCCCTTTAGCTCATAAAAATCATAACATAACTATTTAGTTAAGCAAAACACACCTCCTTGTGACTCCCATCCACATATTCACATTTGACAATTTAGCTCATGATATTTGAAAATATTTTCAAAAAAAAAATTACTCATGTATCCAAAATAAAACATGTTGTCCAAAAAATCTTGAAGTTAACTGTCATCAATAATACTCAAAATAAAACTCAAAATCCATATTTCCCACTCTACGATGCAATCTTTCCTTGATTGCTACGGTCACCTTTCGATTTTCCTAAATTTTCCTTTGGTTGCACTGAGAATTTAGGCTTAATCTTGCTGATCAAGTGGGAACAATCGTCCCTCAAATGCATCCGGGAAGACATGGATTTGTCAGAGCCATTGGAGGGTGAGGAAGGGGAAGCAATGGATTTTCTTTTGTTAAGGGCATGGTGGGCCTCAGTTTTCAATATCTTGATAGCATGGGAGGATTTCACTGGCGAGTGGTCAAGGGAAGCTTGGACAATGGGGTTAATAGGTAGAGGAGAAGGCAAGGACAAATTGGGCTAGCCACGATGTTGGGAGATTGTCCGGTGGACAACTTCCTGCCATCCATCATTTTTAGGAACTTCAGGTTGCAATGAGACGTGAGGAGGTATAGGGATACAAGGGCTTGCAGGACTTGGGAAGGAGGCCTTTCAGGCCTAGGTTGGACCACTCCCTGCCCAATCCAGTTGAAAAATCCAGCCTGAAACAATTAGCCAATCTCTTGTGAGTCAACATCAAAATGTATGGAGAACCTTGGCCTTCTTGGGCCTCTGTTCCAATTACCTCTCCCTCTGCTTCCTCAACCATGGATACCTTGGCTGAAAAAAATCATTCCTGCATGCATGATTGATTAGAAAATAGTATTTTTAATAACCATACATGACAAATCTTAAAAATATGAAATAGATTTGGCTCAACAATGTATCAGACTCATGCAATCCAATCCATACAAATTGTTTTACTATTCATCAGTGAGAAGGGGGTGAATAAAGGGTCTTGGGATATGTGAGGGGTTTGTATTGAGTGAAACATGATATGATGAGGGGGGGGGGGATGATTACTTCTCAATGACAACAACAATCAACTGCAAATCAAAGAAAACATCACTGTAGTTCAACCAAGACGCTGCTACTGCCAACTGCTTCAACACAAAATTTTCTTGACTATAATCAATTTTAGAACATGGAGTGAAAAATGAATGTGGGAAGGTGATGGGATTGTAATTAACAAAAAACTAAATAATGGTGGGGAATGAGAGCGGTTACTATTCAAAAAATTAATCAAGTAATCCATATATTCATTCTGTTAAAAGGAGATTCACCAACCAAACGATCATAACAATCACTGTGTATTAGCTAGTTCACCGCTCATAGTAAAAAATCTAACGCAGTGCCATCAATAAGACAATATTTATTCCACAAGATCTGTATGGAGTTCTATTCTTCTTATTTATAACAATTCTCAAATGTGTAATAGTAATTATTTCCACTTTGTTAATCATCAAAACAACCACTGCCCACACATTTCTTCAATCATAAAATACGCCCAAAGTCATGTTTCAAAAATTGCAGTGAAGTTATACTGTGACTGTAATCGGGATTATCTTTTAAAATGCATGAAATTACTTAAACATACATAATGGAAGTCAGCCAAATAATCTAGATTAAAATTTCAAAAAACCCGGATCATCATTTAAACAGACAGACAATAGCCACCATTCCAACACATGTTATGCACAAAATAATTCAATTATGCAAGTGTAATTCTGTCACTGTACAAGTCCAATTCAATGTGACTCTAACATGATGGGTTTCCCATCATGACGAGGTATAAACAACATGCTTGTATTCATAAAACAAATAATCAAAATGCAAACAAGTCGTGCTTAAACTCTGTGACTATCTCTGAGTGTGGAAACCAAAACATCCATATTATACACAGTGGGCAGCCACCCAAAAACACCATGATGTGACATTTCCATTTTAAATTTCTACACACACAGTCACAGTACTAACTTAACCCATCGTGCTGAGCTATCGATCTAACACAATATTGCTTCAAATTAATCAAATTGCAACCAACCATGCTGTGTAAAACTTGGGCTTATGCAATCCCATAATCATAATGCATACAGTGGATGGATTTTCTACATTCATCCGAGTTGCAATAACCATTTGGCCCCAAAAGAAATCATATTACAATGACCATTTATTCGTTGTGTAGAAACATCTCACACACAAATGCAACATGCACGAGCATCATTAAGAAATTGTAACCAATGCCGAGATAAACATACAAATAATCCTTAGTGCAAAAATACCGTGACTGTGTATCAACCAATCAACCAATCATGCCGTGGCAACCACACATCGACATGGAGCGAGGCTGTGACCATGTTAAAAAAAAACAATACCGGGTTATCAAACACAAGGAGAGCGATTATGTATATGGAATGCCCAATTAACAGTGCAAGGATATTCATTTTAATAACATAGGAAGTGACTATATATCAACTCAACACGATCGCCATATGACCAACTGGGCGAGTCTGTACCCATTTTTGTTGAAAATACATAACCATCCAACAATAACCAAGCAATAAACCCAACATGCCACGTGTTGGCACAGGGGAAGATCCAGGGTTCAACGCTACAACAACACACCACAAAATCCTAGCTACTGACCCTTTTGGCAACACCTGCGAAGCAGATGAAGTCTCACTCGAGGTAGAGGTAGGGGTGGTTGTGAGACTCATGTGTCTGCAACCTTAGCTGGGACATAGATCTGTGATTATAATACTTAATAAAGCATGTAGCATAGTCAGCTCCTCAATATACAATCAATAACCACTTCGTTGATAAAACAGGGCTTCGTAGCATTCACACTGATATAACACATTTAAGCACTTAGCATCAATAGATAGGTCATATCTAGCAGATCAAGCACTCGATACATTCATATAGATTATATCTAACATTCTTATACATCATTAGCACTAAGAATACGCGTATCTATCTAATCATCTCTAAGCACTTAGCAAAAGAAGATATAAACACATCCAGACAAGCACAAAGCGAGACAACACAGTGTTTACGTGGTTCACCCCCACCTTAGGGCTACGTCCACCAACTCTTCTTCTTTATTATCTTTAGTCAATTAGTTACAAGCATAGAGCCATCAAAACCCTACTCCGCATAGGACAAAAGATCTGCACAACTCGCTAGATCCTTCTTCCTTGTGTTACAACACAAAGCCTTCTACCATCTATTACAACCACTTGCACTTAGCTCTTCAAGTCTCTCATAGTCATGCACAAAGTACTTACAAAGCCATACTTTCACTTAGCATACATCACATATATGCCTACATATGCCTATACATCTATTTATACATTACAAAATAGGCCTAAGCATGGGTAAACCCATGGGATGACATCCCAATCCTGTTATATAATCCCCAAAACCCAAAAAGGACCCAAAAGTGGGTCGAGATACCTTGATATCCGCTTCGTCTTGCGCTCCTTCTTCGACAGGCTATCAAAGTCCCAAAATAGGTCACTATGACCAAGAATCTCCCAAAACTTGGTCAAGGGCCAATATGCCCCCAACACTCACCTGTGACTCGTCCCGAGTCACTCTATTCTGATCAGTTCTGCTTCGAAGGCCTCGAGCTTGGCTCAAGCTACTTTGACCTGTTGCTGTGTGACAACCTCTTGCTTGGTGAACTCTTGGATCACTGCGTCATTCACGGGTCCTTCTAGGCATTGTTTTATTGTGATGACAACCTGTTCTAGCTCGACTCCTCGGCTTTCAACCTGTATGAATAATTGGCACACCTTATCTTGTACTGGTTGAAGCCATTGAGTAACTTCCATCACTTTGATTTGAATCGTATGGATCTGATGCTGGGTGGTGGGTTTCTCCTAAGACCGTTTCATTCTTTCCACGGTCGACAAGGCCTTCAGCTGCACCTGCAGTGTGTCTGTGTGCTTCTTTTCTTCCTTGAGCTGCGACTCTAATGCCTGTAACTTTGGATTCTTGGTGAGGTTCTTGTATGTTTGGGCACTGCGGTTACTCAGCTGCTTGCACTCCAAGGCAAGAGCTTTTAGTCTGTCAACTGCGCCACAGGTAGTTGCTTCCCTTTGGTCTCTTACATCTTGAGGGTTCTCAGGAACAGTGCGGAGCTCCAAGTATGCTATGCACTGCTGGATTACTTCTTCAAGTTGTGCCACCTGCGGTGGAACTTGCTCTTCGGTATTTACTTCTATGACTGTCACAGAGTGAAGTGCTCTATGAACCATTTCCTTTACTTCAATTTTCTCTGAGAGCAACTATTCCTTGCCTTGCTACAATTTTTATTTTACTTCATCCCACTTTTCTTGCAGAACAAGCTTTTCCCATTGTGCAGTACTGCGTTGTTCTACAAGGTCTTCCTGTAATTGTGCCAAAGCCTGGGTAGCTTGTGCTATTTCTTCCTGAGCTCGTCGAAGGTGATCTTCGACTTTATCAATGATGCAGTGGAGTTGAGCTGGCTCATCTCCCAGTTCTGATGTTCCTGCTGACAGAGGGACAATAGAGACTGTACAGTTGGATTGTAGTGTCTGCTACACTCCTTGGAGCTCGTCCTTAATCTGATGGAACACCTCCTCATGCTTAGCTTCTTGCTTCTCTTCTATCTCCAATGAAGCATCATTTAGGGCTGCTATGATGAAATCGAAGTCATCAAAGGTAAGGATGGTCTGCATTTTGGTCATGGTTTCTTTCACTTTCTTCTGGGAGGAAGGTTTTTGCAGGGAAACCTTCCTTTTCTTTGAGGGATCCTCCTTGTCTCTAGGCGGTGTAACCTCACCTTTCTTCTGTTCAACTTCTGCGCCATCTATCTCTTCGACATCTCCTCCTTGCTCTGCTGAGATGGAAGCGGTCTTCACGGATGTGCTGTCTAAATCATGGACCTCTTCGGTCTTCTTTATCTTGCTAGGTCCAGGTGTATCCGACGTAGTTTCTGGACTGTCTAAATCAGATATCTCCGCAGGGTTTGTTGGAATGAGGAAGTCCGCCGACTAGTCCTTGGTGATTTCTTCTAAGTTCTCCTCTGTCAACTTGTAGTAATATTGAAGTTGCTACTTGTGCTTGTTGGTGTGCGCTATAATATAAATGAAATGGTGGTCCGTGATGAATTTCATTAAAGGTCGAAACCTATGGAGAGTATTTGGCATGATGCAAGGATCAGACTGGATAGCTAACTTCAACTGATTGTAATATGTGTGGAATACGACATTTGAATGCCATTTCTTGTTCATGTCACTGGAATACCAAAGTGTACTGAACTTTGTGGCCAGAAGTTCAAAGGGCTCGATGTCTGAGAAGGTCGCACCTTCCGACATCTCCCATGTGATGAAATAAATCAGGATTAGAAGCCAACTGAAGTGGAACTCGTATCCTTGATATTGCACTTCCCCGCAGTCCAGTTCCAACTGGTTCATGAGGTACTTCACCCAATTCATTTGTAGGCCCTCTGCGCACTTTCCTGCGAGGTCGACTACAAAACCAGTGACTTGGGTGGGTCGGTTATTGCAGACTAACTTTCCTATGATCAATTGACAGGCTAGGCGCACTGCGCCGAATTGGATAGAGGCTACCTTGTAGCCTCACGTGCCATTCTTGACATCTCCGTAGGTGTCCTTGATCCTGTGAGCTAGAGCACAATCCATTTTTTTTCCAGGGTAGAAATCCTGTGGATCACGACCTTGCATACTTAGCCCTGTGATCCGATTGATCAATGTCAGATCCATTGTGATATGACGGTTTAACCACAAGTATCCATCATGGTAACAGGACAACAATAGTTTGATGCATGCATTCACTTCTTAGTGTCACCCGAAGTGAGGAATCTTCATGACGTTGAGCAATGTGGACTGCGTGAGGTTATGGGTCCATGACTGAGGGATGATCTTTGAATTATTTCCTTTTGTCTTGGTCAGGTACTTATGTGGGGAGAGCATGCTATAGACCTTCCTGTCACTGAGGTTGAAGTCGCTAAACTTCAATGCAACTATCTTTTCTTGATCTGCGTGAACTGTGTGCATCCCCTTCAGGAGGTACGTAGTGACCAATTCATACTCAAATTCTTTGGGCACACTGTTTCGATTTATTGCTACGCTCAGAGGTGGTAGATAGGTGGGTAAAATTATTGGAATCAACTTAGAATTCACAAGATCATCTCTGTGCTTGGTTCACTTCTCATCTGTGGGCTGTGATGGTCTAGCTCGAGTAGTGGATGGAGAGGCCGACAGTCCTCTCGTTGAATATTCTTGTATACCGATAGACAATACTCTCTCCGACATGACTCTTTCAGTCATCAAGTTGAGGATTACTTCTGTTACTGATTCTTCAACTGCGGTGATCTTGTCGGACATACGCACTCAGGATTAATAATATTGGGTTCACAATTAACTCAGATACTACACTGGAATAAATAGCAAGAGGGAAATGATCACTGTATACAATTCACTTGGTCTGCAGGATCCAATTCTTGGTTAGCAAAAGTGTTCTTCGTGCATGGTGCGATGGGATAAATAGGCAACTCGACAACAGTTCACTTGTAACAGGTATGAAGCCTCATGAAATCTTGTTCTGTCTGTTATGACATGGTCCAACGATTGGGTGTCGAGCTATAAATTCTTTCCGACCTGTTAGGAGTAGCAGTCGAATAGATATATCGGTCCCAATGACTATATTGCCTCGCCATGGTGAAGTGCCATGTGTCGCTGTTCTGATATCCCGACAAAGCTCCCATTCTGCAAATTTTCTGTCTGCAAAGTTCCCTCTGGAACCTTCTATAAATTTTCAAACTTAGCTCTCTTCTTACTTAGCTTTCTAGCCTTCCTCCCAGTGAGCTTCATCTCGGTAGTTCTTTTTCCATTCTGATTCTTATTGTCTTTGGACATAGTCACTGTGTGCTGTTGGGATTCTTTCCTAGGATTTAGGATTAACACCTCTTCTTTATCTGAGATAGGTACTCCAGTCTTCTGCAAGTATTCTAATGTTCTTGCAACTTCGACATCTGGGTCTCTATTGTTAAGTAGCTTCGACCTATTCTCCTATTCTTCAATCAAGTATGCGATCCTTCTAGTCATGAAATATTTTAACTCTTGTCTCTTTTTCTCCAAAACTTCTTCTTCTTCTCATCTGGCTTGATCTCTTTCAATCCAAGGTTTCCCTAGTAACATTGTAAATGGGGTGCATTCCTCAATAAATTGAATAATATCAAAATATTCTTCTGTTGAAGTTCCATCGACATTCATAGATATCTGAGTGAGATTTCCACATAGGTTTACCAATTTTCCTTTGAATAACCCTATTTCTCCTAATGAAGGAATCATAGCAGGCCTTCCTATAGCTTCCAAAGTTCTCTCTATCATGATATTCACCTGTGTTTCCTCATCTAGAACATAGTCAATGTCGAAGTCTCCTATTCTTGCTTCAAGGCATTCCTTGTGTTTAAAGATTTCTGATAATCTAACATGTCGATGGTCATTCAAGGTTTCCTTCATCTGTAGCAATACCTTCTCTGATTCTTTCCGGGGTTCTTCTATAGCCTTAGTTTCTAGATATGCCTTTAGGTTTTCTTGTCTCATGTTCATACTTTCAAGCTTAGCAATCATTCTAGGGCAATCCAACACTTCATGGTTCATAACTTTGCAACAAAGACAACCAGGTCTTCTCCTAGGGCATGCCTTAGCTAGATGTCTTGGTTTTCTGCAGCTATAATAGAGTGTTAATCCTCTCTTTCTTTTAAATGATCCCCAACTTCTCCCGTACTGCGCACTAGGATCATAGGATCTAACTTGCAATACATTCTTTCTAGGATCCTGCATCCATTTGTTAGTCCAAAAATTCTTTCTATGCATAGGTATAACATATCTTTCACTATTCTTATCAGATATAGTTATATTAAATCTTCTTTCATCTATTAATGCCCTAGTTTTCAAACTAGGAAAGACTTTATCAAACATACCTACATCCATACTCTAGAAACAAAAAAATTCACTTATCTTACTTCTACAGAGCACAAAGCTTTCAAATCTAGAATTTTTAACTATTCTTACCTTTATCAGAGCACAGAGCTTGTAGATATTACCTCTTTTAATAAAAAATTCTCACTTTTTCCTTTCTTAGAGCACAAAGATTTCAGATCTTGCTTCTTTTCTTCAGATCCGACCTCTTTTCTTTAGATTGGGCTTCTTTCTTTTAGCACAGAGCTTTGTAATTCAAGTAGAATACTGCACACTAGGGCACAGATCTACACACAAAGATTTCACAATTTCAGGATGAATCTTTGCATAGAGCTTCTTCTTTCTCAGTTCTCAACAATCATAGTTTCATGTCCCGTCAATGGAACCATTTGTTGGCACAGGGGCAGACCCAGGGTTCAACACTACAACAATGCACCAAAGAAACCCTAACTATCGATCCTTTTGGCAACACCTGTGAAGCAAATGAAGTCTCACCCGAGGTAGAGGTAGGGGTGGTTGTGAGACTTAGGTGTCTGCAACCTTAGCCGGGACACATATCTGTGATTATAATACTTAATAAATCATGTGGCACCATTAGTTCCTCAATATACAATCAATAATCACTTTGCTGATAAAACAGGGCTTCGCAACATTCACACTGATATAGTGCACTTAAGCACTTAACATCACTAGATAGGCCATATCTACCAGATCAAGCACTCAGTACATTCATATAGATCAGATCTAACATTATTATACATCATTAGCACTAAGCATAAGCATATCTATCTAATAATCTCTAAGCATTTAGCAAAAGAAGATATAAACACATCCAGACAAGCACAAAGCGAGACAACATAGTGTTTACGTGGTTCACCCCCACCCTGGGGCTACATCCACCAAATCTTCTTCTTTATTATCTTCAGTCAATTAGTTACAAGCACAGAGCCATCAAAATGCTACTTTGCATAGGACATAAGATCTGCACAACTCACTAGATCCTTCTTCCTTGCGTTACAGCACAAAACCTTCCACCATCTGTTACAACCACTTGCACTTAGCTCTGCAAGTCTCTCATAGTCATGCACGAAGTACTTACAAAACCCTACTTTCACTTAGCATACATCACAG
Organism: Picea engelmannii; assembly: GCA_009831015.1. Lineage (NCBI taxonomy): Eukaryota > Viridiplantae > Streptophyta > Pinopsida > Pinales > Pinaceae > Picea > Picea engelmannii. The sequence goes on along the minus strand of ML814276.1, from coordinate 21,219 downwards.
ATATGCCTACATATTCCTATACATCTATTTATACATTACAAAATAGGCCTAATCATTCGTAAACCCATGGGCCGACATCCCAATCCTGTTACATAATCCCAAAAACCCAAAAAGGACCCAAAAGTGGGCCAAGATCCTTTGATCTCCGCTTCGTCTTGTGCTCCTTCTTCGACAGGCTGTCGACGTCCCAAAATAGGTCACTATGACCAAGAATCTCCCAAAAATTGGTCAAGGGACAACACCATGCTGGTATTCTCTATCAACCCTCAGACCTGTGGAGTTAAGGGTTTGCATTTTGACCAACATAGGAAAATCTAGAGATAACTCCCTTCAATGGTGAAAACCTACGAGACCAACGGTGCATACACAGAGAGAACCACAAATTATTTGTGGACAGGTAACAAATCCTGTGATAGGAGGGATATAACAGAGGAGAGACACTCCAACTTGACCAGTAATGATACTTAACACATGCAGAGTACAACCCTCGTGGCTCTGAATCAAACAACCACAATGCTGAAGTGAAGACAGGGTCGAGAAAGAAAAAAATAACCCACAGCATAACCTTAAGTGGTGGAAACAAACCAGTTCTAAAGATGTAGTGACACAGAGATCTTTCAACCATTAAACCCCATAAAAGACAAAGACTGGACATAGCGATACGAATGCGTGAGGATAGCCAGCCACCCCAGATCAAACAAAAACCCTCCAACCAAACCAACAAAGGTAACAAAGAGCCCTTATGTCTTCTAACACCCATGATGGCCCAATACACTGTTGTTAAAGTTTCTGCTATTATTAGGTTACTTTCAATTTACTAGATAATAATAACATAGACAGGATCACTGAGAGAAACACAATCACAAGAGTACACAAGCATTTATCCTGGGAAACCCTCATGGGGAAGAAAACCAAGCAAAACTTCCTTAATAGAGATAGCCAATACAATGCCAAGATAATGAACCAAACAATAAAGAAGTTCCTCTCCCAAGGATGCGCCTCTCTCTCTCTTCCTTCTTCTGGTAACTGGTAACTGCAGCTTCCTTCAATACTTGCGCACTAGATGAGTGAGCTGAGTGTGTGTCTAAATGAGGTGTTGGCCTCTCTTATTTATACAATTCTGGCATGTGTGGAAGTGAATCTTCACTGCAGGGCCCACTTCTTCTTCTAGTTGGTTATAACCACCTTTAATATATTCTTGGGCCTCTTTAATATATTATGGGGCCGAATTTTTATTTAGCCTATCAAAATTAGGGTTTGACCAATCCGCAAAAGGGGATTTGGTCAATTACAATGCCCGACGTGATCAATCCACAAAAGGGGATTGATCTAATCAATAATAAATATATTTTATCTTTATCCACAAAAGGGGATAAGAATATTCTTTGCAGTTACACAATATTTTAACACTCCCTCTTAACAAGAAAGATATTATTTATATTTTGACAGGTCACTGGATGTCGACATCAACTAGGTAGCATCATACACTAGATAACATCATCAATTGGGTAACATCATCATCTGGATAACAACATCAACTAGGTAACATCATCAAATTGGTAACATCATCAGCTGGGTAATATCATCAACTGGATAACATCATCAACTGGGAAACATAATCAACTGGGAAACATCATCAACTGGATAACTGGAGGCATCCACTTGGTCATATGGCATCATGATCACTAACTGGCATATCTATAAATCATCGGAAGTTTTTTTCTCTTTATCTTCGTGCAAAAGATACTCTTTCTTTCTTTTGTCTTCACGCATAAGTTACTTCTTTCTTATCTTCACATAGAAGATATCTTATCTTCACACAAAAAATTTCTTATCTTCAGACATAAGATATTCTATGAGTTTTTCTATTCCTTTTATGTTCTCCCTTTTCTTGTAGTCATCTATATCACCCATCCACTGGGGAGGACTACTACCATAGCTTTACTTCTAGTCATCCCACATGAACTAGAGTAGCTAAGATGTTAGCCTAGGCAAGACTAGAATCCCTTTCCATGATCCATGCAGGATCACAACAAAAACCTCAAGAGCCAACTAACCATTCCACATGGTCAAGGTTTGTGTTCCAGGCTACTCAATCCTTGGCCAGAGGAGAGTATCTGCCCACTGCCCCTTGGAGAAACATCCACATTCCTCTCAACGAGGGTGGTCACACCCCTCTCTATGAGGGTATTCTAGTAGGTCCCTAGAGTATCCAAAACTCAACACTTGGACAGAGGCCAACCTTGGAAAATTTCTCATTCCCCTTATCTACGAAGGTCTACCTGTGGGATTGCTCATTCCTTCTCTACGAAGGTATTTTCTCTTTCGCCTTCTCTACGAAGGTCTAGCTATGGGATCTGAAAAAACCTCTTGTGGTCCAAAACCTTTCCATGGTATAATACCATGCTACCCATCTGCTGGGCACCATCCATCTACTGGATAGATTTAATCTTGATCAAAATATCTGGGCACCATCCATCTGCTTTTCTAACTACATCAAATCACGATCCTTCATTTCGAACTCAGAGACATGGCTCCCTCTTGCACCAAGCTAATAACTTCTAATCATCATCCTTGAAGTTTTCTTCTGTAATATCCTGAGTGCCTTCTTGAGTTCGATTATTTATTTCTTTGTGTCTTCATACTGGATCAACTTGCTCCCTTTGCATATATAAGAAAGGTACTGGAGCAACCTGTAGTTAGCTTCATCTCATACACTATATCTGAGTATCCATATTTTTCTTCATCTTGAATATTTTTGTTATGCATCTATAGTATCCTCCTGCTCCCATATAAATACTGGATATTGTCTGGTCTTTACTAACTGTCACCATATCATACATCCTTCTCGTGTTGTCTAACTTCTACAAGTCACGGCATAAGTTCTTTCTTCTGAGACTTGTAAACTTACTTACAATATGTTTTCTTTGTCACTCTCATGAGTGATCATACATGAAATAAATATTTTATCTCTTTCTTCATCCTCTTCTTTGATACTTCCTTCATAAGTTTGCATAGACATTGAAATAAAACGAGGTTATTTAACATTATCACAAAAATCTAACTTGTAATGATAAAGTATTAAGGTAAAAAAGATACTAAAAATAAACATGAATAGTTATCTTTTGTTTTTGTGCAGGGAGGGTTCACAGACTCCACCATTTGCTATCTTTCTTCAGATCAACTATCTTCAACTTAAAGTACATAATCCTTAATTTCTACTAAAGCTTTCTTTGAGGGAGGATATTCCTCTTCCTCTACCACATGTGCTTGATACTTTATTTTCTCTTTTCCTTGAGGACAGTCATAGGAAAAGTGTCCCAACTTTTGACAGTTGTAGCATATGATATTTGAAACATCTTTCTGCTTGTCTGGAACTCTTACGGAGTTAGCTTCTCTATTTTTCTTCCTAAAGGAACTTCTTTTGTTCTTTTGAGCTGTAAGAGCTTCCTCTTCATTGACAATTAATCTCTTCTGTTGATCTGCAAGTCTAGATTCTTTGTGTGTGCAATCTGCCCATAACTTATCAAACTTGGGTAACTTGCTTATTGCACACACTCCTTGTACAAAAGGAATCCAAAAAGTTGGAAACCCATTTAGGGTTGTGGTTACAAGTTCTTTGTCACTAATGACATCTCCAATAGCTGCAAGCTGATCTCTGATATGAGAAACTCCCATAAGATAGGATGTGACAGATTCTGAGTTGTCCATCTTCATATTATGAAGCTGATTTCTTAAGGCAAGATTCTGACTAATGTCGTTGCTTTCATATAACCTGCTAAGTGCTTCATACATTTGCCTTGCTGTCTGTAGTTTATATATATGAGGGATCAAGTGATATTTTACTAAATCTGACATGATTCGCTTTGCTTTCTTTTCATTCTTCTTATGCTTGGTCTTTTTCTCTTCTTCCTTTCGTTCTGGTATACCTACTATAACATGTTCTAGGAGATCATTCTCGTCTAGAATCATTTGCAACCTATGCTTCCAAGATTTGAAGTTTCTAGATCCTTCCAGCTTGTTTTCTACCCTCATGCTAGTAACCATTTTTTCTTGCAGTAGAAACCCTAGCCCTCTGGGCTATAGAAATAATAAAAAAATCAAGTTTCTTGGATCTGAAAACTGAACTCACCAAAAGATGCGCTGGACTGAGGCGAGTGTGTTGGTACAATTAGATTTCTGAAAATCCAAATTTTGACCCTTGAAACTGGACCAACGGATTTCTGGACTGGTGCTTTTGGTTTTCTGGTACTTTTGGTTTTCTAGTACTTCTGGTACTCTAGTACTTCTGGTAGTTTGGTACTTCTGGTTTTCTGGTACTTCTGGTACTTTGTGAAAACTAAGGTTTCACTTTCTGGGAGATCTAGCCATTGAAAATGTGCGCTGAAGATGCCAAAATGTTCCTTGAGGTAGGGCACACCTTTCTAGATGGATTTGGGGATGAAAAAATTCTTCAATAAAAATCCCTAATTTTCATGTATGAAAACAATGGCGTTTTTCTTTTTCCTGTGAAAGATTCTCTCTTCAGCTTAGCTCTGATACCATGTTAAAGTTTTTGCTATTATTAGGTTACTTTCAATTTACTAGATAACAATAGCATAGACATGATCACTGAGAGAAACATAATCACAAGAGTACACAAGCATTTATTCTGGGAAACCCTCAAGGGGAAGAAAACCCAACAAAAATTCCTTAATACAGATAGCCAATACGATGCCAAGATAATGAACCAAACAACACAAAAGTTCCTCTTCCAAGGATGCGCTTCTCTCTCTCTTCCTTCTTCCGACAACTGGTAACTGCAGCTTCCTTCAATAGTTCAGGATTAGATGAGTCAGCTGAGTGTGTATCTAAATGAGGTGCTGGCCTCTCTTATTTATACAATTCAGGCACATGTGGAAGTGACTCTTCATTGGTAGGGCCGACTTCTTCTTCTGGGTGGTTATAACCACCTTTAATATATTCTGGGGCCTCTTTAATATATTCTTGGGCCGACTTCTTATTTAGCCTATTAAAATTAGGGTTTGACCAATCCGCAAAAGGGGATTTGGTCAATTACAATGCCCAACGTGATCAATCCACAAAAGGAGATTGATCTAATCAATAATAAATATATTTTATCTTTATCCACAAAAGGGGATAAGAATATTCTGTGCAGTTACACAATATTTTAACAACTGTAACTTCAAATATTATCACATAGAAAGCCACCAACAATTCATTCCAAAATCACAATTTTACACAGTTGCAGTACTTAAGGAAAACACAACCCATACATTCAAGCCAATATCCATTTCATAAATAGAGCAGACTCATGGATGGCCAAAATAAGACATACCTGCAATCGAAGCACCTTAAAAAATGAGATGGTCGAGTGATTCCTCTCTACTAGGAAATTGGAGCATAACCACAACAACAAGGATGAACAATAGCTCGATTAGGGTGGCGACCAATGAAGGAGTAAAGGTGACGTGCAGTAAATGCACGTCGCCTCCATTCAGAGTCCATTAACTTCTTAGTACATGCCAACAAGCCTTTTATTTACACCATTAATCACATGATGTATCAAAACCATCACCCATCAATCACGTTACCATATCATACTCTTAACTTATGCCACAACACCAATCAACCACATTCCATATAACACAACAAATTACATAAGCATTAGTAACTTTCACTTTGTCAAATGCTCCACCCACATCTTATCCTACCATATGCATGGTAACCATATAACTCAATAAAATCGCATAACCATTTACTTGCTAGCTAGGATTTAACCAAATCATTTTAATCTTTCATGCATGTATAGTATATAGGATAGTTTAAATTATTCCCTTTTCATTTGTTGCATTGTTTCTCATTTCTTTCCAATTGTTTGTATGTGTCATTGTTTTTTCCAACTGCCTTTTATGTATTATTACTAACATGTCTATTGTGTAGGTGTCCCAAGAATATATAACAGTGGTACAAATGAATAGCATAGGCCATAGTAACATAAGAACCAATACTTCATAAGTCCAATCCATAGCTAACAAAAACAAGATCTCATCAACCATGTAAGCAGTGTCAAACATGAGCACAAAAATCAAATAAGGACCAGACCTGATCTCCAATCTACAAGGGGGTCCCACCTGCTAGTATTATTTAGCTTTTATAATAATAGGCTTTAGAAACACTTTGCGGGCAAAAATTCGTTGACGATTTCAATAGTCAACAAGGGGCATATATATCATTGAGTTTGGTTCACCCATGATTGATGAGTGGATGGATGAGCTTCATGAAGATGTATATTCCTCAGAGGTTTATCTTTGAGTGGGATATCACTAGATCAGGGGCATTGAGCATGATACTTGCAAAATTTCTTTTAGATGTACCTTGAGTTCTTGGTCATACTATTGGGTTTGATCAACACACCTGACACTTTAAAGTATTGCAGCTAGTGGAAGTGGAATCTAACACTATTTTTTGATGCCAATGGTATATTCAACAGGACATGGAGGGTTCACCTGAGTCAGTGGGGTGAGGTAGGAAGGATTATAGCCATGTCAGAGTTCTTTAATTTGCGCTATGTGGTCAGAGAACAAGAGGAGATCCATATTGTGTTGGATAATTTCATAGATATTTTAGTTGACAGAGTGATGGATGACATTATCCACTACGAAGGTCGCACACATGTAGTCCTTGAGTGCACACTTAGGGAGGGTCTTATGAGGGATATGTGTGATTCACCTTTGGCAGAGAATTTTGGGTACTCGTACTCGTATGAGACACGACTACTTTCTAGGGAGGTGTTTAGACTCCATGGATTACTTGAGTACATTAATGGTGATCGGGATAGCATATTTTTCAACGTAGTTTGGTAGGATTTGAACATAATTGTAGGAACAAAGTTGATTCCTAGTACTTTGTTTCCACCGTATGTTGGCATACCAGGTACTTGGTTTATTTTGACTCCGATGACACGACAACAAGTATTGGGAGTGGTGGACTTCCAATTTGGTGGTGGGATTTGGGAATTCATCTGAGTGATAGATTGATTTAGATAATGATGATGATTGACATAGTTGTGATAGTGTTTGGTCTACTTTATTTTTGGGATGTCAATAGAGGGGAGGTCAATACTTACTCTATATGGCAAGAAAAACTTGAGTTTGGTCATGTATTTGCAAAATTATACTTCATTAAGACACCTTTGCAGAGGAGGATTACAGATAGTAGTTTTAGTCCCTTAAGGGAGTTCAACTTGGGGTTCTAGGAGAGGAAGATGTAGACTGGGTGGGATAATAGTGATGATCAGAGTAACACAACATTGACATGGTGGTTCCTTTCTGGGAATATCTTGGGACCCTAGAATTAAATTTTTTAATAGATAAACTACTATTAGAGATGAGAGTGTTGTTTTT
>ML814275.1:144952-186562 GCA_009831015.1 Picea engelmannii | reverse complement strand
ATGGAAAGTGTAAAGACCTAAAACTGAGGCACATGCTAACAATGTCATTAAAAATGAAAAAGACAGCTTTGGTTCTCTCTCTTTCTCTCTCTCTCTCTCTCTCTCTCTCTCTCTCTCTCTCTCTTGCATCTACCCCTCTCTACCCCTCACTCTGTATCCCCCTATCTCCCTCTCTCATTCATTGGAGAGTGTAAATATGAAAAACTGAGGCACATGCTAATAGTGTTGTTAAAAATGAAAAAGACAACTCATGTTCTCTTTCTCCCTTCCTCCCCTTCTCTCCCTCCCCCCCCCTCTCTCTCATGCATCTACCCCTATATCCCCCTCACTATGTATCCCCCTCCCTCTCTCACTCAATGGAGAACGTAAAGACAAAAAACCAAGGCACATGCTAATAGTGCTATCAAAAATTAAAAATATGGCTTTTGTTGACTCTCTCCCTCCCTCCCCTTCTCTCACTCTCCCTCTATATGCATAGGAACCTACCTCCATTTCATCCCTAGACCCATCTAACCCTAGGCCGCCACCTATACCTAACCCTTAACCCCCTCCACACCCAATCCCTAAGCTCCTTATGGGCATGATACCTCATTCTAGAGGCTCCACAACCCATGCAACTTCAACCTAGTGCTCTAACCACTACTCTATGCCTCGAAGAACTTTCAATTCTAACCCTCCATGTCCTAGTTGTTCACCATGGGGCCTACATAATCTTAACTGGGACAAATCTTGAGATACTAGCCATGACCACAACCTCGATCATGGATACAATTAGATATGTTAGACGAAGAAGATGAAGAAGTTGAGCTAGATGTAGATGACATTGTTCTCGATGTTGATATCGACGATGAAATTATTGAAAATGACACCGATGATGATGTTTCTATGACCAATCCTTTCAACATTGATTTTGAACCATATGATATAGATGTGTATTTGGACAAAGAAGAAGATCAATGATATTGAATTGTTGAAATGTAGGTCGAGGTATGTGATTATAATTTTTCTATGATTAATTCTCTTTAAATCATTTTCTTATATGGGTTAAAAATGTGTTGTAAAGTTTTATGCCATTTTATATGTATCATTGGTTGGTTAGAAGTCATTGACCTTGATTTCTGTCACAACCCACCAACCTATAACCTGCTAATCCATATTGAGCATGTGTTGATTGATTTTAACTATCAATCAATATTAATAATCCGCCACAACTTTTTAACCCTCCACCCAATAACCTTGACAAATTTCTAACCCTCCATGCTCATATTCCACCATAGGAACCATGTGCATGCTCCAAAACCATTACCTAGGGCCTAAATGGAATCTTTGAGTTGCAAGTGTCATATGGTATCCATTACAAGGTTTAACACATAAAATACTTTTTGGCCTTTTGACGTGGTTTAGGGTCAGGGGTTAGGTGTTAGGGATTGAGGGGTTAGGTGTTTTAGGGGTTAATAGGCTTATATATAACTATGTAACACATATTCTATAAAAATAAAAATATAAATTATATTACAAACAAATAACAAATAAAAAATAAACAAACAATAAAAAAAATAAAAAATAGACAAAAATAAAATGAAAAATTCAAACATAGAAAACACTATGGTGCCAAACCCCTACCAAATAAACCCAGTCCCAAACCTGTTGACCACTGCATTGTTCGGCCCCACCTACCAATAAGGAGAGTGTGCAGAAGAGAAACCCACTGAAATTTGCATTGGATCGATCCCACCTGCCAGTACAAATATTGCATAGAGGAGCAACCCACAGACATTTGAATTGGATTGAAACCTGCTAGTAAGGAGAGTGCGCAGAGGAAAAGACAAGTATAAGGAGAGATTGACCCCACCTATGCATCCAAGGGGTCGAACCCATAATGTATTTGGTATGTAGCCTCGTTGCTGATGAAGATAGAGAATGTAGATCATGTAGTTGTTTGTTCAATATTAAATGGTTTACAATGTCTCTGTTTGAGTTCCATTCCCTTCAGGTTTGCCTCATCATTCACTCATTATTTTAGGTTTGATACCTTGTATACTACATCACTTTTCCATATTGTGTATGCAAAACAAAGAACAGGCAAAGTTTGAAATGAAAATTCAATATACATGATTGAATCATTCATATAGATCCAATATTGGCAGTCTCAACTTATTCGGTCAGGGAAATTGCATGCTGGATAAAAAGGGTTAGATGCCTAAATTATAAACCATTATATTAATGGGTGATAATGTGTCATAACCTTATTCATTCGATACACAAGGGTGGTATTATGAAACCACTTTATCTCACCCCTAAAATGCATGAATGGATGACAGGTGCCATGGTGATGTAAGCCAAATCAAAAGGTGTTGCGTCGATGTAATCCAAAGGATTTGTAAAAAAAGTTTAAAACAATTATCCCCGAAGAAAATGAGGTAAACACACATGGTAAGCACGGTTAGGGGTACAATAGACTCTAGTAAAAGTAGTCAAATTCTCCTTCAACAAATAAGTTCAGGTAGTGTTCTCATTTCTTTATTTCAAATGTGTTCTTATTGTTTAAAATAAGGATAGATGGAGAAAGAGAGTTAGTCTGGTAAGCCATCAACTTCTAATGAAAATTTCCTAATCGACTGTGATTATGAAAATTTTGAAACCGTTTTGTCACGGTTTAATCCTTACAATTTAAGAAAGTTATCATGTGATAGATTTAGGGATATGCAATATTAGTTACATATTTGAGAGTCGAAATTGGGTAAATTCATAATTCCCAAAACCTACATCTGTTTTTCAGTATTTTCCCCCTAAAAGTCATCAAATGGTGACTCAATCAAACCCTAGACAAATCTGACAATCCAAGAAAATGATTGTATCTAATGACAACTTGGAGGACAAGGAAGGGGATGTTATCAACCACGTCGTGCCTTTCCTTGACCTTCACCAATTAATTCAGAGAGCCCAGGCTGGCGCTAACAATGGTCGAGACTACTTTCACTTATGGGAATCGAACCTGGCAAGATCAAGTGTTCCACAAACTTAATTCTTTCCAGAATTAGTCAATTGGTGTGTTGTCAATTACCAAGTGGATAGGTAATAAATAATTTATGTAGATGATTCTGGGATAGTCTTTCAAATAAGTAAATAATCCATTAAATCCCAAATGCTCCAAATTTCAGACCATGCTTCATATAAAACCCTAAATTATGATGATCTTTCCTCTAAGTACCAAGTGTTATCATAGTTTGAAAGAGAGGAGCTATTGAGTAATGTATTAGCCCTAGATGCCTCATTAACAACTAGTCCACCTCCTTTCAAACCTACCATCTTCCCTGAACTAACCAGGTAGGTTATTACCATTATTTGTTAGCTTTTAGGCTATGAACATGATAGATAAGTGGATGAAACTATTTTAGGGATTCTTTTTATCTTACATCCACTGAAGTCAATCAACTTCACAACATTTGATTATTTTCAATTCCTATAGGAAGTCATAAACATCCAATTGTAAAATTTCCACAACATTAAGTATTTTAGGTATCGGGCCTACTTGGTGCACCTCATATTTTGCAATAATTATTCCTATTTTGAGAGCTTTGGGATCAAAACAAAAAATGATTCAGGTAAAACCAAGCCATTAATTGAGTGGACTAAGGAGGTGAGGAAACAAGACCAGAATAAAGGTTTCAGCCTTTATGTAAACAAGTTCATGAGTGCATGTTACATTCTGATCCATGGCACTCAACCTCCTAGGATGTTTCTTGAATTAAAAAAGATATCGCAGTTGAGTAAAGATGCCAAATCAAGAGATTGGTACCTGGCCGAGGATCACACCATAATTAGAGCATATGGTTTTGAACAAGATCCTAACAAGCTACCAATTTTCCCAACTCTAAGAATATTTGCTTTGGAATACATTTGACAAAGGATCATTTAAGATCATTTTTATTTTCCCTAGCATAAGTAGGCCATCACTTTCAATCTACCTCAAGAGGTTATCCCTTTCTTGGTCAAGCTTAGAATTGCTCTAGCTGTTACAGAAGAAATTCCACAACATTTAGATTTTGAAAAAGGAATTAAATGGATGTATGACCCACATGGTGTGCTTGTATCCATAAGGCCCATGTACAAACATATGCCAAATCCTGTAGTGGAAATAATTGCTAACCTAGATTCATTGGAAGAGGTTAAGCAAGGGCCCAAAATCAAACTACCACTCAGTCAATGAACCAATCCAATGTAATTCAAACTCCTCAAAAACAAGACTTACAAATTAGAAAGAGGAAATTTTTAGACATGCATTATGAAATGGATATTAATGATCAACTGAGTGAGCAGCTAAGAAAAAATCATAAATGTGATGAGTAATTAGACTTAAAAGGGTTCTTAGATGATTTTACAGGAAAAGAGAATGGTATATTGCAAATCATACAAGGACCTACTATCACTATTGAGCATCTCACTTCAACTCTATTATCAACAAAAAAAGTTTCATAGACCTCTACAACTGAAGGAACCTCTGATAAGCAACCCTCACTCTTTTCTCAATATTTGGATATAAGGAGAAAAAATCAAGAGGTGAAAAAAAATGTATCCTTAGACTTGGAAAGAAAACAAAACCTAGACATAGTTATTATATGTTGTGGATTACCAACAAGGTAATTCAATTTGGTTGTACTAGAGTCAAAGGTACTCAAGCCTCTTTTTCCTATAGATTACAAATCCACTCAAATGAGGGTAAAGATCGGTGATATCCGCCTCGCGGATATGATTGAACTGCACAAGAAAACAAATGATATGATGTATAAAGGGGTCTTGCAATCCTCTACCAGTGAGATGAAAATGCAAAACATGGTAATCAAAATAGACAAGCAGTTGAAGCAGGAGAGGTTGGCCACTAAATCCAATAGAAATCAGATTAATGAGTTGGAGAGGAATATTATTTCCCTAGGAGCAGATCTTAAAAATCCTACTGTTGTAGAAGACCTAATCAAACAAAAGGATAATGAGATTAAGGTCCTTAAGAAAAAGCTAAATGTTTCTGATGTACAACATGTTCAGACCTCAAAGCTATAGGTTAGTCATGAGGAAAAGAAGTAGCTTTACAAACAATTATTGGAAAGTAGAAAGAACATAGAATTCCTACAAGCTGGAAATGAAACCTTGAAAGTCCAACAAACTCAATGATTGTAGGCATCCAATTCAGCTACAGTGAAAACTAATCCATTAGACCTAGAAGAGGTATTATCAAAAGTCATGGCTGATTTGAGTGTGAATGAGATCCAATTGGACACTATGACAAACCAAATCAAACACAAAGATGCCAAGGTAACATGACTACAAGATCAGGTGAAGAGAAGAGAAGTAATTTTGGCACAAATAAATGTTGCTAAAGAGGAAGCTCAGAAGGAAGAAAAAAAATGAAGGCAATGGTGACAGAGAGACCAACCATGAAAGGAGATAAGCATATAATTTGGGATGACATAGATAACACATTTTTTAAGAATTGGTCTTATTTTACCCCGGTGCAGGATGAGCTTGATCTAATCACCTTAGTCTTCAAAGACATAAAAAGAAAAACAAATAAGTTGGAGAATAAACCTAATTTGGAAACTAATATAATAAATTTCTTGAACAACATACTAAACAAAAATTGAAGGATTCACAAGTCAATTCCATAACTAGCATTATATTGGATGCTAAAAGAGTCATTACAAAAAGGATATTGCTACAAATTGCGGAAACTAAGGGCCATGATTTTATGAGGGAAATCTCTACTTTTAAGAAGATTTTTAGTGATGTCATCAAGCATGGATTACCATCGTTCTGGAATGGAAATGGGGATTTGTATCCAATGAATAATTTTTAGAAGCTATTAGGTGATGGGAGGAACAGTGACAACAAGTTCGAAAATCTTAATGGGACTTTGAAAGGGAAAGATGTAGTAGAATTGTTGGTAGGGGATTTTGAGTTGTTGCACAATTTGAAAATGACTTTTAGGAATTTACCAGCCCCATTTTATGAGAAATACACTAATTTGGATGAGGTAGTAAAAAACATGAATGATAATAAGTATCCGATGAGAAAATATTGGAAAATAATGTGTCAATTTGCTAAATTAATATTGGGAAGACAAGCTGAATTGAGTGGCACACACCCAACTCCCTAAGGGAATATTTTACTGAGTAATTTTTCATGTACATTAATTTTTACCAAGGTAAACACCTTTCAAGAATAAAGAAGTAGTAATATGTTTTGAGAAGTTGTTTTGCATACAATTGTATCTATAAAGGAGAAACAAGGGACATTATTGAAAGGTCATCATTTTTGGGAATCAGAGTGTAACTTGTTCTCAGGTTTGCTAGATCAACAAAGTTCACAGAGGAAGAAACAGATTATGAGAAGATGACAGAGGGCCTTTAGATATTTATTCACCATGGTTGTATTAGTCTATATTATTGTATTGTACTCCATTGTATTATCCATTTAAAGTCATACCTATACTTCATAAATCATAGATCTGATTTTGATCTAGGTGGATATCAATGGCCACCCACCTATTCCATTGGCTGGAAAAATAGTTTTCCACCTTGGCAGTTTTTCGACAGTTTTTCGGGTACCAAACTTTCGGGGCCATTTTGAGGCCCTAAACAACTTTTTTTGGGGATTTGGGGCCCAAGTGAATAATGAATTCAAAAACTCGGGCTAGTCAGAATTTTTCTTCTCGGTTAGACCTTTCCAACGGGGAATCGTGCACCTAAAATGAAGATCGTATGCAAAAGTTACGACCCTGGGAAGTTGATGTACTAACTTACCCAAATGGGGCCGACACGACTTTTGGCGCTTCATCTCCTGGGGTTAGGCTTTTGGATGTCTAGGGTTTTTGGCATTCCCGTTTATTATAAAATGCCTTCAGAGCCTCATTGTAACCATCTTCTTGTGAATGAGCACAATGGTCACATCTCTTCTTAGAGATAAGTCACCACCATTCCAACAAGCTTGTTTTTCGTTGCAGTTTACAGTTTCAGCTTATTTCTTTATTGAATATAAAACCAGTTTTACTGTATCTCTGTTATTATGTGTTAAGAATATGTTAATAATCTATAGTCATTTTGTTCTACTCATAAAATCTGGATCAATGGTATCAGAGCGGTTTGCTCCTTGTCGTCTTAATGCATGTCCCCAACGAGGTCAGAGTACAAAGAATTGGGTCTTGAGCTTGTTTCTCTTGAGGACAAAATCTCTCGCAAGCCCAAGCAACCTCTCATGGCAGGAGAAAATAAATATGACGAGACAATATATCCTTTCAAAATGTTGCTTAAGGAAGCCCTCACGCAACAAAGGAACGATATGATGGATAGTTTCATGCAAATCCTTTGGCGACTACTAACAGGGGACACATCTTCTTCGAGCGGAGGCATCGCCCCCTTCAAGGTACAAATCAACTTCGATATTTTTGTATTTGAAGGTCAGATAGACACAAATGTTGTATACAAGTGATTGAATCTACTGGAAGGGTATTTTTCTGTCCATAAATTTTCAAATAGAGAACATATTACTTTTGCGCTCCTCAAAGTTGTTCCCCATGTCAAAGATTGGTGGGAAACTTTCTGTGAGTAAAAGGAAACAGATGAAACCTCATTATTTACAGTCACGACCAACTAGGAATCCTTCAGCGATGCTATTAAGGAACAATACTACCCTATTGGAAGTTATGGCAACTTGTATACCAAATGGACCACACTGCGGCAAGAAAGAGACCAAGCAGTGCCAGAGTTCAAAAATATCTTCCATACCTTGCGCACCAAGATGGGTATCAAAGATTCAGATTGACATCTGGTGCTCAAGTATCTTGATGCTCTGCATAGATACATCTAGACTGAAATGGAATTTCTGGACATCTCGTCCTTAGGCACGACCTACCGATATGTCATCAAAATCAAGCAAAAGCTCAAACAAAAGACGCAACATTTTGGGCCTGGGAACCCCTCATAGAAAAATCTAGGAAAGGGCCGCCCCAACCCATAGAACAAAGGACAGAAAAAAGATGGACAGTATCAGGACAACCAGTCCAAGACGCAAGAAAAGAAGGACACCGGAAAGACAAAGAAAGATACCGGGAAGTGGTGCAACTTCCATAAGAGCCCTTGGCATAACATTGTCGATTGCCACTCAAAGCAGTCGTTGGTGGCTGAAGTGAAAGCCTCTGAATTAGATGCAGGTTTTGACTCTGATTCATAACCAGAAAGGGGAAGACGGATTATTGATGCGGAACATAGTGCCACCGTTGCTACCACCAAGCTCCATCTCGGTGAACTAGACTAGCCAGAATAAGGAGAGCGCATCTTCCATTCATAGATGTGGGTAAAAGGCACCCTACTGCACTTCATCGTTGATAGTGGTAGCTAGAAGAACCTCATCTGAATAGAGGTCATCAAGTGGTTGGCCCTACCGACAACGCCACACCCACAACCCTACACCATTGGATGGCTCCGCCAAGGAAGCGATCTTTGCATCAGCCAACAATGTCAACTGTCATATGACATCAAGCCCTTCAAAGATGAGGTATTGTGTGATGTTGCTCCTCTCAAAGTTTGTGATGTTCTTTTGGGCCAACCTTCTTTATGGAAACATCATGTTGTATATGAGTCTAGGCCTTGTAGTGTTATTATTACTTTGAACAAGAACTTGTACATGATACCTGAGGCAGTCCCACCTAGTGTTATTTCCTTGATCTTTTCCAAGCAATATAGGGAGGTCATCTCTCATACGAGGAAGTTTGTCTTGTTCGTGATTCACTCTCAGAATGAGCGAAATATCACAACCACATCCAGGGCCTCTGCGACCGAACTCTCCACACAACAGAAGCAAGTAGATAAGGTCATGGAAGAATACTTAGATATCTTCTCCTCACATACCGAGGTACCTCTACACTGTCAGGTCAAGCACCCCATCGATATGACCTCCGATGCACTGCTTCCCAATGGGCCAGTCTATCGCCTCTCTATGTTAGAGAATGAGGAGATCAATCGACAGATCCAAGAACTGCTCCATAAGGGGCACATCTGTCCTAGCTCATCACCTTGCGGGAGCCCAATAGTGATGGTACAAAATAAATATGGAACCTGGTGACTCTGCATTGATCACCAGGCCCTGAATAAAATCATAGTCAGAAATCAGTACCCACTTCCCCGAATCAACGACCTCCTTGATCAACTCACGGGGGCCAAATACTTCATTAAGATTGATCTGAAGTCTCGCTACCACCAGGTCCTGATAGAACAAACAGATGTATGGAAGACCACATTCAAGTCAAAGTAAGGCCTTTTTGAATGGTTGGTCATGCCCTTTGGTTTGACAAATGATCCAGCCACTTTCATGAGGATGATGGACGATATCCTATGACCATTCACCAATACTTTTGTAGTGGTGTATCTGGATGACATTCTCATTTACAGTAAGACTTGGGTAGAACACTTGCAACATATTCAACAGGTTCTGCACACCCTGCGGCAACACAAGCTATACGCCAACTTGGAAAAAATATCCTTTGGCATGGACAGGGTACATTACCTGGGCTACATCGTTGATCAACATGGCATACATGTGGATCTAGCCAAGATCTAAGTCATTCGTGATTGGCCAACCTCAACCACACTCACTGAGCTTCAGAGCTTCTTGGGCCTTGCCAATCTCTACCGCAGGTTCATGTTGGTATTCTCCCATATTTCATGGGCCCTCAGCCAAATAACTAGGGATGGTGGTAAGGAGAAATTTTCCTGGGGCCAATCCCAACAAAAAGCGTTCGATGATTTGAAGCAACGCTTGTGCTTATCCCCAATACTTTCACTACCAGACCTGCAACAACCCTTTGAGATCGAGATAGATGCTTCAGACTATGTTGTGGGCGTTGTTCTCACTCAACACGACCACCATGTGGCCTATCATAGTGAGACACTATCAGATGTTGTCCATAAGTACCCTACTTACGACAAAGAAATGTACTCCATTGTGCAATCCTACCGCTAGTGGAGACATTATATTCTTGGGAAGAAGACAATCATCCACACTGATCATAAGCGACTGTAGTTCATGCAGACACAAGGCAAATTGCAGAATGACTGCCATCAAAAGTGGTCCACATACTTGCAGGAATTCCACCTCAACATCAAGTATAAAACAGGAAGCACCAACTGTGTCGCTAATTGCTTGAGCAAACTGCCAGTTGCGACACTCACCATAGTGCTAGACTCTTGTGGCCATGAGACCTCTGGATGGCCCCAACTCTATGAGACAGACCCAAACTTCATCACCACCTACCAAATGTTGGGTGCAAACGTAGTTATCGATAATTTCCATCTTTAGGATGGGTTGTTGTGTCGTCTGGGCCATATTTGTGTTCCATCAAGCGAGCGAGCGGAGATGATCTGGGAAGCCCACTACAGTCGGGTGGCAGGACACTTCAGCGTCGAAAAGACAGTGGGGATGCTACAAAAACATTTCTACTGGCCGAAACTTCGACAGGAGGTCAACAAGTATAACAGGTCCTGCAATGCTTGCGCTATTGCCAAACTGACCACTAAGAAACAAGGCTTGTACACCCCTCTTCCTACTTCTGGTAGGCTATGGGAATCCATCTCAATGGACTACATGTCAGGACTCTCATCCACCAAGTGGGGAAATGACTGTGTTTTTATGGTTGTTGATTGCTTTTCTAAGATGACGATTCTGGTTGCCTGTAAGAAGAGCATCATAGCAGAGGCCACTGCCAAGCTCTTCTTTGAACGAGTCTGGGTACATTTTGGAATCCCACAAACCATTGTCTCATATCGGGACAACCAATTTCTCAACACATTCTGGTCGAGCCTCTGGTCACTGTTGGACACCAAGCTCACCAAATTCATGACCTTCCACCCCCAAACATATGGCCAAACTGAGGTCGTAAATCGAATGATTGTGCATATCTTGTGCATGTATAATTCCAAGAACCCTCGCACATGGGATGTGAGTCTTCCCTATGTCCAACATGGCTACAATCTGGCCCTGCATAGCTCAACCGACCACAACCCCTTTTAGGTGGGGTTGGGATTCCAACCATTGGGTCCCATAGATGTTGCACTTCCCCTTGCAGTCACCTCGACTGACTCATCTCCTGCTCCAACTGAAGCTGACAAAGCCACTAGGTTCATTCAGAAGATCCATCATATCCGCCAACAGGTTCAAGATATTCTACAAAAGTCCAATGACAAGTACAAGCAGCGCTATGATCAACATTGGGTGCCACATAAGTTTCAGGTGGGCGACAAAGTTTGGTTGCACTTGCAGAAAGAACGCCTTACAAGACCCCATCGAAAGATTCTCCCACTTTGTTATGGGTTGTACACCATCACCAAGGCTGTGGGGGATAATTCTTTTGAGCTCAACACTCCTCCTTTCCTTGGCTTGCACCCAATGTTCAACGTGGATCTCCTTCGACCTTATTTCCCACCATTATTGGACACCTCTGAAGTAGCAGAACATCTAACACCAACATAACTCAACCCCGACTGCATACAACATGCATCCAATGATTAGATTGTGGACACATAGATCAAGGGCACTTGACAACAAAGGATCCAACTTTATCGAGTCGTCAAAGCATGGCAGCTCTTGCACCAAGGCAAGTGGCTCACCCGGGGCCAAATTCAACATAAATTTCCTCATTTGATGGGGGAACTCAACGCAATGGATACCATTTCTTCCTAAGGAGGGAGGATTGATCCAGGTTGATATCGGTGGCCACCCACCTATTCCACTGGCTTGAAAAGCAGTTTTCCACCTGGGCATTTTTTCGGCATTTTTTCGGGTTCCAAACTTTCGGGGTCGTTTTGAGGCCCTAAACGACGTTTTTTTGGGATTTGGGGCCCAGGTGACTATCGAAGACAATAATTTGGGCCAGTTGGAAATTGTTCTTCTCGGTTAGACCTTTCCAACGGGCTATCGTGCCCCTAAAATGGAGATCGTATGCAAAAGTTACGACCCTGGGAAGTTGATGTACTAACTTACCCAAACAAGGTTCACATGATTTTTGGCGCTTCATCTCCCAGGGTTAGGTTTTTGGATGTTTAGGGTTTTTGACATTCCTATTTATTGTAAAAGGCATTCAGAGCCTCATTGTAACCATCTTCTTGCTAATGAGTGCAGTCATCACATCTTTTCTCAGAGATAAGCCGCCACCATTCCAACAAGCTTGTTTTCCACTACAGTTTACAGTTTCAACTTATTTCCTTATTGAATAGAAACCAATTTTACTGTATCTTTGTTATTCTGTGTTAAGCATTTGTTAATAATCTGTAGTCATTTTGTTCTACTCATAAAATCTAGATCAGATTTGCTCATTAATAAAATCCTTATGCATGAATTGGCATCATATTCATTGTGAATGTATGGTGTTTTTCATGTGATTGGAATTGACTTCATAATAAATGACTATTTCTTTCCATTTTATGTTTGATATGATTGAATGAATGCACAAATATTTTGATATCTTTGAATGTATTAAGCATGAAGTTGTCCTAAGTGTTTTATGAAGTTGTCATAGGGATACCTGGTATGTTTTGTTGTATTTTTCTTTTAAATCCATCCATCCATCACCTTTAAATTCCAGATGTATGATACATATGGGAAAATGCCTCTTGGGTTGAGAGTTCTCTAATAATCCTGTATGAAACAATTTTAAGGGTTGTGAGAAATTGAAGAATATTGTCAAAATAGTTCCACCACATTACAACTTTAAAACCATATCTGAGTTTTAGCTCTGAGGTGCCTTGGCATAGTTCCATTTATAGCCCGAAACATCTCAAGGGATAACATATTTTAGTTGTTGGGTATTTCATCATCACTTGTCCTTCCTGGCTTCATGGTTCATCATTATAATGTTGTACATAGAATTTACAAAACAAAGCAAGTTTAAATCCTGAAGAAAGAATTCCTAGAACTAACCAAGCTCGTACCTTGTTAGCTTGTATACCATTCATCATCATTCCACCATTTTGAGCTTACCCTTCTCAAACTAAGTCATTATTAAACCATATTAATGAGAATTTGGTGAAAGTATTGTTTTTCTTTTATTTCCATACAGTTGATAGTTGTTACATATTAGGATGTTTATGGAATAAAGAATGGTTTTTTTTCTTTGATGAAAATATGGTTTAGATGAGCTTTTTCAACAGAGGTATGTCTTTAGACAAATTATGCACATATGAATGGTGTTCGTAGGAAGATGAATGAAAATGGATGTTGATCCATTGTATAAGATGGATGTTGACACCATAACTTTAACCAACCTCAACTTAATATCTCTTATTTTTATATCTTTAATATTCATTTTAATATTTCATGCTTCTCATAATATAAGGTAACATTTTAATATGTCATGCTTCTTATATTGTGGCAGGGTAATCATGGGAAGGCATCGACCTTAGAGAAGGTAAAGGACTAACAATATCCATATCCATTTAAAGTGAATTTTATTATTTTTTTTATAATTGAATTAACTTGTTTTTTTGTTGATATATGTAGTTATCGACACATGATGTTGACAATGTGGGTGATGATGCCAAATTTTTTTAATCCATGAACCCAATGGAGACAATTGAAAAGGTTGTGAGAAATAAAAACAAAGAACTTATTGCATTGGGTAGGTGTGAACCAACGAAGGAGAACAAACAAAGATGTTGAGTTTTGATGGAATATACACAACGATATGCAATAAGCACCATATTTTTAAAATGTTATTTATCACATATGTTCATTTATAAATTTTGTTTTTCTACTTTAATATGATCTGAATAAAAAATGTTTTCTTTATAAAGGATTTATTCAGAGCTTCTCAACATCCTACTCATGAGGATGGTGTTCGTAGCAATGATGCTCAAACACCACAACGTCCTACTACGAGCCACATACCTACAAGACTCTTTGGCTCTCTGCTTGTGGCTGACATCTTCGTGATTTAGATGACTAAACCTTCTAGGGCTCATGGCACACCCTCATAGTGCACGCCAAACTAAGCACATGATGGTGGAGATGAGCCAATAGGTGATGCTACAAATTACTTTCCTGGATTGTCACGAGTTACCTGCCAATTACCTTTTTAGTGGACAAAAACATTGTTCCGATCAAGATACAAAAAATCTCGGGTATTTATGAATGTCTTAATTATTTCCTATTATTTAATTGAAACATACATCTCTCAGATTATTTTAAATTAATGATCATATTGTTTCGTAGGAATCAACATTTTTTTTTAAGCATATGAATGACAAGGCCTTATATATTTTTGGGCCCACCATATGCACACTGTGGAATGCTCAGAATCCTAATTTGAAAAAGGATCATATTGACCACTTGGTTGGCATGTTTTGTGAATCCTTCAACAAAATTGGAGTCACCTCATTGGTCGATACATATTTGAAATATGTGAGGGACCAATATATGAGGATGCAAAGGAGAAGACAATGAGAAAAGAAGGAAATATGCCACCCGGTCTAGGAAGGTATATCATATTTTGAATTTAATATGATGAATTTTCTTTAGTTCTATATAAAAATTGCCATATACAACCTATTAGAAACTTTTCGTAAGCTCCCTGACATGTCAAAAGAAACCAAGGCAAGACTGGAAAAACACGAGTAGCACAAACTTGGTCAGGGTGGTTATGTGAAACTAAAAGCACAAATTATAAGTACCAAATAATTAAACTATATTGTTCCTATCGTCATCCAAATTTTATTTAATTGCATCCAATAAGCCAAATTTTAGATCTTTTGCAATGCAAGGGGCTCAATTCAAAACTACTACCACAGAAGAAAACCTCCAACTTGGTTTCAAGTTCAGCTTTCAAGTCGTGGTTGAACATCGACAAAGCATGGGGAAAACAAAATCTTCCCCTTTGAACGACATCGGAAGTAAAATGAATGGACTTCAATTGTTGATTACTTGTAAAATCTATTCATGATTGATTTCACCCATAAATGAATGTGTCTTTTTGTTTTAAGCAAGAGAGCAAAAACAATAATGAGTTTGGAAGTAGAGAACAACCCCAAGACGGTAGAGTGTGGCCCAATGTTGGTGGTGTGCAGCCCGACTATGACGTTGAAGTGTAGCCCAATGATCGTGGTTTGCGGCCCAACCATGACATTGGAGTGCAACCCAATGACGGTGGTGTGCAACCCGACCACGACGGTATTATGGATATACAATCAGAAGTATGGATTACAATTATTAATATTTACTTGTAAATGGTGTACTTATAATTTTTATCATTTAAATGGTAGAGAATGTAGATGATGATGCTTGGGAAGAGCAGGAACACATGGCAACCAAACTAATGGTCTCGACTAGTCAACCTGGTAAAGAACATTGTAATGGCATTTGCATTAACGAACTACTTCAGTGAATAATAAACTAACCATATCAATTTAACTCTTTTTGTTATTGTAGTTGATGTACCTCAGAAACAACATGTACGCCATGGAGAGTAGATGACTAGATGTACAACACGTCAGACCATGCATATTGAATCAACACCAAGAGAGGGCCCACCAACTTAAGCAGATCAAGAAATGGATGAGCCAATCAATAATCATCTAAAAACTAAGAAACATAAAAATAAGTGATTGTATATATTATGAGAAACATGTATAATGGAAACATATTTTGATGATAAAATTTATTAATATATACTATTTGTTGCTACCTTCTTATGGATGTATGTTATATGTTTTGTATGTACAAAACCACATATCTGCATAGACATTTTTTTCTTTCATTTACCTTTAAATTGTGTTTTGTTACTTTCTATGCATGAATCGTACTATGCCACTTTCAATTATTTTCCAGTAGATAGATTGTGGTGTCCCGTTCCCAAGAGTAGGCCAGCAGGGAGTGACTTAGTAGTCTATATGTTCCCGTAGACTATAGTCAGGCACAAACAGGGAACAAGATGGAGAAATAAGGAGGAATTGATGGCTAAATGATGAATTAAGCCAAAATACTTAGGAAAAGTCACTTAAGCCTAAGTCAACGAAGAATTAGAATGAAAAGGTGCTAAAGGGGGACTTAATTAATTAATTAATCACTTTAGGAGGAAAAGCGCCTAGCTTAAGTGAGGTCAATGGTGAATTAGACTGGGAAAGGTATAAAGGGAGGAATTTGACCTAATTCCTCATTATGCATTGTTATGATTTGATGTTGAGAGTTCCCAGAGGAGGAGGAGAGCCGACTTTATTGTTTTGTGGATTTCTGGAGGAAACCACCACCATTGATCGGTTTCGGTGTTGAGAGACACACCCTAGCCCATCAGAGATACCATCTAGGTATTTCACTGTACTTTTTAGGAGTATCCATTACAAAGTGCACAACTCAGCCAATGAGGGCGCAAGTCAGTTTGAGGGTTTGGAGAGCTGCACAAGATCCATATCCAGATTGCAGTTTCCTTCCAACCCATTTGAGATCCATCCAGGGCACTTCTATTGAGCCATCTATCATCAGATTCTGACGGTGGAATCTTTCAAATCGACTCATTCATCCATTTAGGGCGCCGCTCTTCCGAACATACATTTGGTGTTGCATACAGAGTATCAGAGCAGATCCAGAAAAATCCTTCCAATCCATTTCCTTATTTGGCGAGACGATCGTTTTGAGCCATATAGCAGCAGATTTTGTTGGTGGAATCCTTTGGGGTGCATCCAGAGCCCCCAGGAGGTGCGCAAACCCCCAAGGGGTCTAGATCCAGTGCCTTAGAGACCAGATTTGAGATCCGACACTCACCCATTTCAGTCTAGAGGTCATGACACTTCTTTTGGAGTAGTTTCCAGCGTATTCCGACGGTCTGAACTCCCAGACAAGTTTTCCAGCTGGTAGCGGTTACCGTATTTCTCCGAAATCGCATATTTTCATCGATTTATCCGTGCATGCATAAGATCTGCTATCATATTTTGATCACAGGTATTTTTATGTTATTTGATTGTATTCCTGTGCTGATCCATGAGATCTGGCTGACGTTTATATTCATTATTTCTAGTAAGCTATTGTATTGCCTTGCTTGAACCGTATAATACATGATATTAGGCAGTTGATGTTCTTTACTTCTGCATGCATCCTTTATATGTTGTTTAAACCATAAATATGCAACATGCACATGCAATAACCCACATGCACCTGAAATAACCATCAAGATCTCAAAATACAACTGAAACGCATCCAGAAACCCCCAGTGTATCAGATCTGCAAGACAAAATAATAGATCAGTAGCAAATATCTTGATCAGCGGGATCAAGGATATTTCAGTGGTATCAAAGCTTTAGTCCTGCCAGCCTGTGACTAAAGACAATGAATATAGCAGAAGAACCAGATGGCCGTGAGCATACAGGTGACAAATATGTCACTTACAACAGGCGCAGGGAAAGAAGGTATAGGCCTAACTTTCCTCCCTTCCCTCCCAGTTCAGAGGAAGAGGAAGAGGCACACAAAGAAGTAGAGAGAAGAGTAGAGCACGAGGTCGAGCATGAAGTAGAGAGGAGGCTAGGTGATAGATATGAGCGACCAAAGGGCAGTGGTAAGGGCCCCATGGATCCAGATGTAGCCTTCATGCAGGTTATCAATGATATGCTAGCTAGTCAGTGGACCATGTCTCAATCTTTGGCTTAGGTAGCGGATAGACTGGCTATGGTAGACATTCCGGGCACACAAGCCCCACATGTAGCATAGGGGAACTCAGGGGCAAGCAATAGACCCCAGTCACCCACTCACACATACACCCCTACGAGTAGGATTCCGCATCCATTGTTTCCCAATTTCCAGAGGGCACCCCCGGTAGCAACAAAAATACCGAAAGCACAGAGACCGCCCACTCATGCATAGGACATTGCAGAGTATCAGAGAGAGTATGCAACAATGGGCCATGACTTCCATCAGGATATGACCTTAGTCGAGTATTGTGGACTCAGACTCAGGAACCACCCCAGAGAGCCGCAAAGGGGAGGACCACAACAGCAGGGGAATAACATTGACTTCATCCAAAAATTTGGTAAGCTAACCATACCTTCTTTGACGGATCGTCCAAATGCATTGCCAGATCTTGGGTACAGAAACTAGACACCTACTACAAGCTCAACTAGATGATTGAGTCATAGGCCATCAATTTCGCCACCCTACACTTGGAGGGTGAGGCACACGAGTGGTGGTATCACAAATTGGTGACATTGGGTCACAATCAAATCACCTCCTACAGAGAGTTCACAGAGAGACTCATGGATAGATTTGATAGGAGGGATCCAGAGATCCATTTTAGAGATCTAGCCCAGTTGAGACAAACTGGCATAGCAGAGGCATTCGTCTCAGAGTTTCAGAGGGTAGTAGTGGCAATGACAGACATATATGAGCCCCGATTGGTCATGCTATTCATAGAAGGGCTCATAGAACCCTTGAGAGGATGGGTGAAGGCCTACCGGCCTCATACCTTGCAGGATGCCATCCGACGCACTAGAGATTTGGCGGATTCAGTGCCAAAAACTAAACCCTTCACCAAACCCTTTGTACCACATAGAGACAAGGATCATAAGAATATTCTAAGGGAATGGAAGGGAAAGCTCAAGTTCGATGATGATACACGATGAGAGTTGACGAGGAAGAAGCTTTGCTTCTCCAACAGAGACCCTTGGGTCCCCGGCCATATATGCACGGTGAAGGGACAGATCCACTATATTGAAGTGGATTCAGGTAGTGAGGAGGAGAATGAGGATATTCAGGCACCGACAGACAGTGATTAAGAGGCTGAGACTACTCATGAGCCAGAGCTGCAACTGAAGAAACCTTAGATACTGGCAAGGGCACAACCCCAGGAGGAGGCAAAACCTCGTAGAGAGGTGAAAGGGGTAACCATAGCCACCCTTTCAGGAGTACCCAGGTACAACACTCTCAAGCTCAAGGGCCTTGTACAAGGGCAACGCATGACAACTTTAGTTGATGGTGGGGCCACCCACAACTTCATAGATGCATCCTTAGTAGCCAGGAGGGGGTTATGCACATAGGAGTTTGAGGGATTCCATGTGACAGTGGATGATGGATACACGATGACATGCTTGGACATGATCCCTGACCTAGAGGTCAAACTAGGCAAGTACATCCTGACTGACACATTCTATGTAGTTGACCTATCAGATACTCATGCCATGTTAGGGGTACAGTGGTTATATTCATTGGGGGAGATTGGGTTCAACTATCATACGTTGACCATGAGCTTCAGAGACGCCATTGGATCGAGAGTTGTGTTGAGAGGCATGTCTACAGGGGCACCTCGAGCAGTATCAGCAAAGAGGATGGAGTGGATCTTTCATCACGGTGATGTGGCTTACGCAGCAGAATGTTTGATCACCACGCGAAATGACTCAGAGGGTAGGGAGCAGTACCATCCACAGATCAAAGAGATTTTGGGACGTTATGAGCCAGTATTTGGGCCGATACCACCAGGGAGACCGCCAGACAGGGGTTTTGAGCACATGATTGAGTTAGAGGCAGGGGCTACACTGGTGATTACAACACCCTATAGGCACCCCAAGAAATTTAAGGACAAAATTGAGAAAGCAATCAAAGAATTGCTCGCTATGGGGCACATCAGGCCCAACATGAGTCCTTTTGCATCTTCAGTTGTCCTGGTATTGAAGAAGGATGGAACATTACGAATGTGCAACGATTACAGAGCACTCAACAAGAAAATGATCAAGAATCATTACCCCATTCCACGCATAGATGAGCTGATGGATGAGTTACATAAGCCAGTCTTCTTCACTAAGATTGATCTATGCTCAGAATACCATCAGATCAGCATCAGGAAGAAAGACATTGAGAAGACAGTGTTCCGATGCCATTTCGAACACTTGGAGTTCTTGGTCATGCCGTTTGGACCGACCAACGCACCATCCACTTTCCAGTCTTGCATGAACCATATCTTTAGAGGACAGCTGAGGAAGTACCTTCTGGTATTTTTTGACGATATATTGATCTACAACAAGACATGGGATGAACATTTAGCACATTTGGGGAAGGTCTTGGATATTATGCAGGCACAGTCTTTATATGTAAAGGAATCCAAATGTGAATTTGGCATGAGGGAACTACTGTACTTGGGGCATATCATCAGTGGGCAGGGAGTACGGGTTCACTAGGAAAAGATCATGGCCATTGTGGATTGGCCAATGCTCAAGAATCTCATGGAGCTGAGAGGATTCTTTGGGTTATGCAGTTACTATAGGCGGTTCGTCAAGGGTTTTTCACAGTTGGGAGCACCACTCACAGGCTTGACCAAGAAGGGTGCTTTTCATTGGAAAGAGGAGTCACAACAAAAATTCAACAAAATGAAGGAGGTTATGAGCACATGCCCTGTTCTAGCTCTTCTAGACTTTTTGCAGCCATTTGTCTTAGAGTGCGACACATCAGGGGTGGGGATTGGTGCAGTTTTGATGCAGAGGGGCCACCCCATTGTGTTTGAGGGAAGGAAGCTCAATGAGACAGAGAGACTCTATCCTATTTATGATAAGGAGATGCTAGCGATCATGCATGCTTTAACCAAATTCAGGTAGTATCTGGTTGGCAATAGGTTTGTAGTGAAGACTAATCATAACAGTCTCAAGTATTTGCTTGATCAGAAAGACCTCAGTGAGAGGTAGCATAAGTGGGTCTCAAAGATCCAAGCCTTTGAATTTGACATTGAGTATGTCAAGGGAAAAAGGAATATCATAGCAGATGCCTTGTCCAGGAGGCCAATAGGATGTTCGATGATGGACATTTGTACCGATTGGAAAGCTCATTTGTTGGTGGAATACTCCAAAAACAATTTTTCTTGTGAGGTGATGGACGGACAAGTGAGTGATGATAGATACCGGGTTCTTGATGATGTCATTTTCTACAAGGATCGGATCTACTTGGTTCCAGAATCCACCCTGAAGGGGAAAATTCTGAAGGTATGTTATGATTCGCCTATAACAGGGCATCAGGGGTACTTCAAAACATATAGGCAGATCTAGGAGAGATTCTCATGGAAGGGTCTCAAGGATGATGTGCTGAAAGACATACGAGAGTGCACGACTTGTCAGTAGAACAAGTCCGAGCATACACATCCCAGAGGGCTACTACAACCTCTACCCATTCCAGAGCAGAAATGGGAGAGCATTTCCATGGATTTCATTATAGGCCTCCTTAGGGTGCAGGGCAAGGACTGTATATTTGTGGTGGTTGACAGGCTAACCAAATTTTCACATTTCTTCGCCATATCCACTGACTACAAGGCCATACAGGTAGTAGAGTTTTTCTTTAGGGAGGTATTCCGGTTGCATGGGTTACCCATGCAGATAGTTAGTGATAGGGATGGGCGCTTCATCAACACATTTTGGCAGGAGCTTTTCAGATTGACAGGCACAGAGCTAGCCACGAGTACTAGCTATCACCCACAGACAGATGGGCAGACAAAGATCGTCAACAAATGGGTGGAAGGGTATCTGAGGAACTATGTGGGGGGGCAGCAATGCACTTGGGTGAGATGGTTACATATGGGTGAGTATTGCTAGAACAAAACTTACCATATGTCTATCAGGATGTCACCGTTCAGGGCATTATATGGATATGATGCACCCTCCTTTATAGAGACTGTGTTTGGGGATAGCAGGGTCCTGGGGGCCAAGGATTGGGTGGAGGAGAATCATAGGATTCTTCAATCAGTAAGGGAGAACTTGTAATCAGCTCAGAATCAACAGAAGATATATGCAGACCAACACAGAGTTGAGTGCAATTTTGAGGTAGGGGATTTGGTTTTTCTGCAATTACAGCCATACTGACAATCCTCCTTGAAGAGGAGTGGAGTAGAGAAGCTAAAGCCGAAGTTCTATGGGCCGTACAGAGTCATCAGGAGGATAGGAAAGGTGGCATACGAGCTAGAGCTACCGGAAGGTAGCAAGATTCAGAACATCTTTCACATCTCTTGCCTTAAAAAGGTTGTGGGACAACAGGTTATCATTTCAGAGGAGTTTCCACCCTTGGATGAGGAGGGTCAGTTGGAGCTAGTGCCAGAGGAGATACTAGAGCAAAGAGAGCGCAGATTGAGGAGCAAGATCATTAGAGAGTGCTTGGTTAGATGAAGGGGTCTACTAGTGGAGGATGCCACATGGGAGGGAGAGCATATCTTACAACACCCAAGATTGATGTTGCTTGAGGACAAACAATCTCGGGAAGGGAGGACTGTGATGTCCCATTCCCAAGAGTAGGCCAGTAGGGAGTGACTTAGTAGTCTATATGTTCCCATAGACTATAGTCAGGTACAAACAGGGAACAAGATGGAGAAATAAGGAGGAATTGATGGCTAAACGATGAATTAAGCCAAAATACTTAGGAAAAGTTACTTAAGCCTAAGTCAACGAAGAATTAGAATGCAAAGGTGCTAAAGGGGGACTTAATTGATTAATTAATCACTTTAGGAGGAAGAGCACCTAGCTTAAGTTAGGTCAATGGTGAATTAGATTGGAAAAGGTATAAAGGGAGGAATTTGACCTAATTCCTCATTATGCATTGTTATGATTTGATGTTGAGAGTTCCCAGAGGAGGAGGAGAGCCGACCTTACTATTTTGTGGATTTCTAGAGTAAACCACCACCATTGATCGGTTTCGATGTTGAGAGACACACCCTAGCCCATCGGAGATACCATCTAGGTATTTCACCGTACTTTTCAGGAGTATCCATTGTAGAGTGCGCAACTCAACCAGTGAGGGCGCAAGTCAGTTTGAGGGTTTGGAGAGCTACACGAGATCCGTATCCAGATTGCAGTTTCCCTCCAACCCATTTGAGATCTAGCTAGGGTGCTTCTATTGAGACATCTATCGTAAGATTTTTATGGTGGAATCTTGCAGATAGACTCATTCAGTCATTTAGGGCACCGCTCTTCCAGACAAACATTTGGTGTTGCATGCAGAGTATCAGAGCAGATCCGGGCAAATCCTTCCGACCCATTTCCTTATTTGGCGAGACGATCGTTTTGAGCCATATAGCAGTAGATTCCATTGGTGGAATCCTTTGGGGTGCATCCAGAGCCCCCAAGAGGTGCACAAACCCCCCAGGGGTCCAGATCCAATGCCTGAGAGACCAGATTCAAGATCCGACACTCACCCATTTCAGTCTAGAGGTTAGGGCGCTTCTTTTGGAGTAGTTTCCAGCGTATTTCGACGGTTTGTACTCCTGGACGAGTTTTCCAGCTGGTAGCGGTTACCGTATTTCTCCGAAATCGCATATTTTTGCCGATCTATCCATGCATGCATCAGATCTGCTATCATCTTCTGATCACAGGTATTTTTATGTTATTTGATTGTATTCCAGTGCTGATCCATGAGATCTGGCTGACGTTTATATTCATATTTCTAGTAAGCTATTGTATTTCCTTGCTTGAACCGTATAATACATGATATTGGGCAGTTGATGTTCTTTACTTCTGCATGCATCCTTTATATGTTGTTTAAACCATAAATATGCAACATGCACATGCAATAACCCACATACACCTGCAATAACCATCAAGATCTCAAACATACAACTGAAATGCATCCAGAAACCCCCAGTGTATCAGATCTGCAAGACAGAATAATAGATCAGTAGCAAATATCATGTTCAATGGGATCAAGGATATTTCATAGATTTGGTATGGGAAATTGAGAGTGATGCGGGGAGGGGCCAAATGAGCTTCCACCTTCACATGGTTGTCCCTATTTAGTAGAGAATAAATTATTCTAGAAACCAAGTGAATTTCATTCGGGTATTCTACTTTAGTCTTTCAAGAGTCTCATACATGTTGATATGTCTATTTATTTATTTAATTATTATTCAATCATACAACTTTAATTCTCTTATGATTTCTGCAAGTCTTCACAATGAAAATACAACAAACAACTAGCCTATGTGTGATATGGTTGTACAATCTCATGCCTCATCAAGCTCATAGACTTAGGTAGTTAGTACTCATTTTTCCATTTTAGTTAGTGTGTGTGCATAGTTGCCAAAGATTCATGTATATTTCAACCATTTACTAAATTTTGGGCACAAATCACCTCAGTATACAATATTTAGGGTTTACAACAAATCCACAGTCTAGTAAATTGTAACTTGTAAATTACCAACACCACACATGGATTTATATTCCTAGGGCGTGCATTTTTCATCATGCCCTATTTTCATTCATTTTTATGCATTTTCCCTCTATGCATTTTTTTGCACTTACAAGGCAACTTTTAGCCTTTATGCACATCAAAAGGTTTTTGGTTTCAAAATGCACAACTAAAGTATGAATAGATGTAAAATGATAAAATCCAATTTTACACTAAGACGATTTTACCCTCCATATTACAAAAAGTCTTGAATCTTGGTTCAAGGTAGAATTCCTTATTCATTTGAAAATCCACTCCAGATGATATATATATATATATATATATATATATATATATATATTAACTTCACCCCAAGAATTAGATCACTAAATTTGGAGCTATATAGAAGCATGGACATGCATTTCCATTCGGGCACTTTCTATTGTTTTGGTCTCTCGATTTACAAGGTAGATTTTGCCTCTTTTACACAACAACTACTTTTATGTTTGCAATTGCAAAACTGAATATGTAGATAGGTGTAAAATTATCTAAGACACCCTCAAAAACTTGAATCACTCAAATTGCATGTGTGTTAAGACATGGACATGCATTTTTCATCATGCCCCGGTTTCATTCATTTTAAAGCATTTTTCCCTTTATGCCTTTTTAAGCATGTTTCTCTTTATGCATTGTTTTGCATTTACAAGGCAAATTTTAACATTTATGCACAATAGAGGGTTTTTGGTTAAAAAATGCACAACTAAAGGTATGAAAAAATGAAAAATGATAAAATACAAACTCCACAAATTTAATCACTCAATTTGGAGGTCATATGAGTCCTAGGCGTGCATTTTATAGTAACACATTTTTACCCTCCATTTTATAGAAAGTCATGAATTAGGGTTCTAGGTAGAATTTCTTTTTCATTTGAAAATGCACTCCATATGATACATATAGATTTAGAATGTTATTAACTTCACCCCAAAACTTAGATCACTAAATTTGGAGCTATATATAAGCATGGGTGTGTAACGACTCTCCGTTACGCCTAAGAAAAGGCAAAGCACACAAGGTAATTTTTTTTTTGCATTAAGAAATTAACATCAACACATGATCATAACAATGCCTAATCAACAAAATCATACATAAAAGGAGTACCAACTACTCAGCATGGAAATCACTAACGACACATTCAATGCGTCAACGAAGGATAACGACACATAACATAAATAGCGTAGCATATTAGCACATCATAATCATTTTGAAACAATTTACAACAACATTCAATTAGATAAATAATATAAAATGACTACCCTCCCAACCTACCCTGCAAGGTTAGGACCTTCAGGACACATAAGCAACACTCAAGCCCAGGTTCCAATTGATTTTAACCATTAAAGGTCTCAGGGCTGACGATTGTTATGAGGAACAAGGAGGTGTCTACGTCCCACTATCAACAAGTTCAATAATCAACTAGATTAATCCATCAATCCTATTCATCAATCAATCATGGTGCAAGGGTAACCATCATCGTTATAAATCATACATCAACATTTAAATATTCGTTGCGCGTGAGAGTAAACCATTCTAGAACATTCACCTGTCAACTTAAGTAATGGTGCAAGAGGAAACTAGTTGTTAAATTAATCATACATCTACATAATTTCATGACGCAAGATTAATTAACATTAAATTCAAGGTGCAAGAGAATAATGATGAAGCAATCACACGCCCACTTAAATTAAGGCACACACGTAAATTTTATTACTAAACTAGTCATGCATCACCATTAATGAAATGTGTGTGAGTAATCAAAGCTAAATCATTGTACATCCTTCATTATTCCAATGCGAAAACAATCTAATTATTAAATCACAGCATAATCAATGGCGCAAGATACATATTCATTAAATTTTTTATGGTGCTAAAGTAACTACACAAATGTCCATCCACACATAGCTATGTATATCATGGTGCAAAGAAAACATATAATTTACTCCAAGGCGCACGAATAATCCAATATTGAAGTCAACCATAAGCAACATTATTCCAAGGTGCACGCGTGATCGAAATATTGAATTAACATAAATCAACACCATTACCATGCGTGCAAATAAATCTAAGCACTTAGGACATCACACAACAACATTGTTACAAAGCGCGCGAGTAACTCCAAAAGCATAAACATGTATGCGTCATCAAGGCTCATTGTGCAACGCAAACTAACTATTAACAATCATGCAACAAGGGTACTTGATGGCGCTAGGTAAGCTAGTCACATTATCATTCAATTCAATCATTATCCATGGCACAATATGATTATCAACTAAATTTTGAGGCGCAAAAAGTAATCTAATCTATTAATTTCAGGGTGCATGAGAATAATACAAGCATGAGAATAATTACAAGCAATCACCCGTCAACTTTATTTAAGGTGCGCAAGTAAAATTAATTACCAAATTAACCATGCATCACCATGATTTCAAGGCGCCAAGGGGTCCACCTAAATATCTTCATTTATTCATGTAAAAAATGACTATTAATTAATTCATGGCGCAACGATATTGAGGGGATGTATCAACAATACATTAAAAGGGTGACACGAGCAAAACAAAAATATAAGAGGAGATCTTGCACCACAAACCTACCCATGCACAAAGTAGTCAATTATTGTAAGCCTTTCAGACTCCTATTCTAAGTTGACAATTCTTCAATTCATGCCTTGATCAAGAAGGATTTGTAATAGTGTTTGGGGTGGGACCTTGTCAAGATAAAAAAAAAAATCAATACGATGCTTAATGGAAAGGAATGTATTGGGAAATAAGGAAAACTGTTGTCCGGTTTTCGACAAAACTCAGAGATAATTCGTAAGGAAAATCAAGAGTAACATCGCCAGGTGATGTCAGAGTGGCAGGAGCGAGAGGGGTCATCATATTCCCACGAGGAATTCAAGTGCTCTCTTTTCATTGGAATCTGGGCATCGCAGCTAATAATCAAGCCGAAGCCTATGCCCTGTACCATGGCCTCTATCTCGCCAAAAGCCAGAATATTCACTCCCTCTCGGTGATTGGGGACTCCAAGATAATCATAGGTCATGTATGCAAAGGGTCCCACCCCCCAAATCTCCACTTAAAATCCATTCTCCAACGAATTTCAACAATGCTCAACCTTTTCCACAATATCTCCTTCTTTCATGTACTCCAACGAAATAATCAGTTGGCCGATGCCCAAGCAAATCTGACAATTGGACTGGGGCAAGGCTCATTAGTGGTTAACAAACTTACTCTTTACAAGCCCATCCCATGACTTTTGACTCCTGGCAATCAACACCTCTGCCCACTCAGCACATCGTGGCAAAATGGGCCTCGGTCTGGGTCGTGTTCCCTCTGTCAATGACACCTAGCCACCCACCCCCTCACCATAGTGCATGTCATTGCAGCTCCCAACAACCAGTCCACATTATCTCTCGACACCTAGGCACCCTCCCCCTCAACACGTGTCTTGTGGCACCTTATCTTCATCTCCCCTGACTTGGGAAGTCATTTCGAAGTCCCTTTGGCAACTCCTGCGCATGGAAGTGAAGATTGGAGTGAGACAAGCATGCTCAACATGATGTTCAGAGCGTACTGTGCATTGATTTCAGACAATGCGAAGGGTACCAACATCAGCCACGAGCATGGTTGCAACTCGTGGCTAATTTTGGGAAATTGGTTATGTTCTATGAATCAAACAAGGGTGATGGCGCATATCATAGTAGGAGAGGCAAATATCGTTGGTATTCTCATTCCTAAGCAGAATAGAGCAGCGCCCACTCCTCATCTGAGCACTGATACCTGCGTAATTCAACCAGATAACGCAAGGACTTTAGGCAAGATGAAAAAGAAAAATTAGAGAACGGTTTCAGTGGAAGAGCACGATGAGCTGGTAAGCACGGTGCAAAATCTTCAATTGCAGCTTAGGGCTCTTTCAACACAAGTTTTATCCATTATAGAGATTACCATCCAGCATAGGGGTGAGCAACAAAGAAATAGGGATGAGTGTGAAGCTTTACGACAACAGATAGAGGTACTCCAATTTGTAGCTGGACCTGCGTCGCCCACAGCCTCCCCGAATACTTTCATTTCCAATGAGGCCTCCTCGCCAGAATCACGCCCGCGACTAGACGTCAACCTATGACCTCCAACAGAGGAAGAACTCCCTGCACCGGATCAAAACAAAATCTATGTGAATGCAGTGTTTTTTTATGCTATTTCTAGGATCTTTTTGCATTGTTTTCACCATAGCAACTCAAATAGGCTTTAGCATTTTAGTAAGCACTACCCATGCTCTTCACTTCCTACTTGGAGAATACAAGGGAGTAAATTTTGAATTTTGCAACTCTTGTAACACAGACTATGTAATCTTCCTGTGTTTCCTCGCAGTTTTTTAATATAACTTTTGCCCAGTTTCTGTTTAAAAAAAAACATTGCCAGGTGATGTCTGCACATGCTTGCCAAATGTGTAAATGATAACACAGAGAAAACCTCTGGAAAAATACCAATGGAGGAGGAAGAGAAATGTAGAGGTTCCAGAGAAAAATCTCGCCAGGAGACTCATAAGTGCTGGGAAATTAATCATTGGAAAAACGCAGAGAAATGCCATGGCATTTCGCATGGCCATTTTCCCCTGTTGGCAAGACTTAAAACAACAAAAAAACAGAGAATTCGTGCTGCAAATTAAACGCTAGGTAAGGGATAGGCATAGAGCCTTGGGCTCCCCAAAATCACTAAGAAAACGAGCTAAAACTTAAGGCTGGGTAAGGAGATAGGCGTGGAGACTTGGGCTCCCAAAATCATTGAGAAAATGAGCTGCAAATTAAAGTTGGGTAAGGAGATAGGCATGGAACCTTTGGCTCCCGAAATTGCTGAGAAAACGAGATGCAAATTAAAGCTGGGTAAGGCCTGCGATTTAGCTATGTATGAGGAGTGAAAAATCATTGGGATTGAAGTAATAAATTACTGTGTAAAATAAGGTAAGGTTGATGAGCCTGGGGAGATCATTCGCTATGGAAGAAAGGTGAAAATTGCTGAGTATTTAAAAACGCTGAGTAAAAATTAAAAATGCTAAGCATTAAAGGTAATTTCGCTATGGTAATTCGCTAGGTAAAGAGAGAGGGGTGGGGGCAGTGCCCTAGGTCTCCCAATCACAGAGAAAACTCCCACAAATAATCATAAAAAAAAACAAAGCATAAGGAAACCACTGCAGAGGAAGATTTCGCTGGAGAGTAAGTCAAAGGGGCGCAAATCCGGGCAAGAAAATTAACTGCAATGCAGAGGCAAGGGATCACTCACAAAAATGCTGGGTAATGAGATCTCACACCAACGCTAAGTAAAGGGATCAACAAAAAACACCGAGTAAAAATGAAAAAGATATGCTGAGCAATGCAGAAATTGTACTTTTAAAGAAGGAAAGAAATTCAAGGTTTTCTTGGAACTAAACCACTGTAAAAAGGGAGAAATGTAACACAAACCAAAAGGTTATCTCACTTACATAGTTTCATGGAACAATGCAGACCAATTCCCTTTAAATTTCGGACATTGGGATTTCTCCAGGGAGAAAGCGAATTAGATTAGGAAATTGACAAATAAATAAATTTCAGAGCATGGGTTTTCCAAGGAGAAAAACAAAACAATAAGCAATGATCAACCATTAAAAAAAATTCAGCGCGAGGGTTTTCCTAGGGAGAAAAACAATTCAATAAGCCATGATGAAAGCACAAGGCTGGGAGATTTTCTCATGGAGAAACGAATACAAAAGACGAGATCACCGCAACTACAAGATTAATTTAAATCTCAATAAAATTTAAAACCTTGAATAAAATTTTCCAGCAATGCGTATGCAACAGAATTAAACTACATTTTAATTTGAAACTTAATGAGTTCAATCTCAGTTTAGGATTACCGTAACCGAAGGAGAAGAATCCGAAGTTGTTATTCCGTGCTTGCGCTCCCTATTGTATCCCACTTTCTAACCGTGAATACCTCACCAGTACCTCCCATCCAACGCTAGGGGTAGTCTTCTTCCCCCTTAGCCCCCCGAGCCACAAAGGGGCCACACACAAGCACAACTAGAAAACTATAGCTTCCAGCTCGCCTTGCAAGGTTGAGCTACCACTCTCT
This sequence comes from Picea engelmannii, assembly GCA_009831015.1. NCBI lineage: Eukaryota > Viridiplantae > Streptophyta > Pinopsida > Pinales > Pinaceae > Picea > Picea engelmannii. The sequence continues at coordinate 156,260 of ML814275.1, read as the reverse complement.
CTCTTGAGATGGGTATACCAACTCTCACAATTAAAATCAGTCAAATAAATTCTGGCAACATAACTTTATGCATACCAGTCATAATCCATTCCTCTTCTCAACCATTACTTTTATAGAATTTTTCTTAGTGACCACTTTCCATTTGCATATTTAATTCGCTTTATTAAAAATTAATTAGGAATTATTCCCCCTGTACACTTGTCACATGTTCCCTTAGTTGCACCAATAAATTCACCATTTAATTTAATTAAATGTCAATTTCCCCCACTCATCCTAAAAGCGCTCATAAAATCACTCCTAGTTGTCCCTTTATTCCCTCTATTTCTTTTTTTTATCACTGACGCCTTTTTAAAACTTAGTTGCATTTAATTTAGAAAAACTCTTTAGTTAGACTAGACTATATTCCTTTATATGCTTCCACATTCTTTTTTACATTTATTTCCTTTCTTATCTTAATTCCAATTTGGTATTCTTTTGCACATATTTATATAATTAAATCTTTAGATACAAATTTTTACTCTTTCAATTCCTAACTTGATTTTTCTTCATCCCCCACTATTTATTAAATTTATAATTTAATTTCTTTAGTCTTCTTACCCACTTTAAACTTAGGCTCAAAATTTTAAACTAGGCTTAATTTTTTTTTTTTAGGGGATTTTATAATTAATAAAAATTACTAATTTAATAATTATTTTAAATCCGACAATGTCAAAACAAAAATCGTTTTCTAGGTGCCTAGGTTCAATGACTCACTTTTATTAAAATTGCGACGTGCTCTTCAAGACACACTCTGTGCTCCAAGGGTGCCACTCGCCTTTATTCAAGTTTTATTTATGTAGCGTGCCCTTCAAGACACACTACGTGCTCCAAGGGTGCCACTCGCCTTTGACTGATTTTGGTAGTTGTCCAACCCTTGGAGTTAATACTCCATCAAGTGATCTTGTGAGATACTAAGGGCCTCTAAGAAATAAATACTCTGCCTTATTGCGCACCCCTTAGAATCTTCGTAAGTGACTGTCTCAGTCTGCCCTCACGACATCGTGGATCTCTCGAACTAGGTAATTGTTAACCTATAATTCGAGCCATGACAAGAGTGCTAGTAGGTTGTGGCAGGGATGCTGCCACACCTCTCCCTCAATATCTGGTTGTTGTGCATGGCCCCTTTACTCCTCATGTGATTTTGATTAACAAGCAATCGTCAACCTGCATCTATCAATGAAACATTGTTAATGATCCATAACAACATCATAATATAGCCGATCATACGTCACACATGCATAATTAGAAATACCCAAACCATATACAGTCCACTACCTTACTCAATCTGGAGTCCAAGGAGGTCCATTGATGCCATCGACATCCTCAATCTTTCAAGTGCCCTGCACACTTAGGAGAAACCCATCAATATCACCTATTTATACATAGATATCAAATAACATAACATCATAATCTGACAACATCATCATCATAATCCATAAGAGAAACAAACAACCATATAATAAACCGGATCATTTGCACGCAAGTGTCCTCAAAGAATAAGTCAAATCATGTGTGTGCAAGAGCGAGATGTTACAGGCTGTGCATTTCCATTAGGGCACTTTCTATTGTTTTGGTCTCTCAATTTACAAGGTAGATTTTTCCATTTTTACACAACAACCACTTTTATGTTTGCAAACACAAAAACAAATATGTAGACAAGTGTAAAATTATCTAAGACACCCTTAGAAATTTGAATCACTCAAATTGCAGGCATGTTAAGACCCAAACATGCATTTTTTTATCATGCCTTGGTTTCATGGATTTTTATGCATTTTTCCCTTTATGCATTTTTTTGCATTTACAAGGCAAATTTTAACCTTTATGCACGGTAGAGGGTTTTTGGTTAAAAATGCACAACCAAAGGTGTGAAAATATGTGAAATTATAAAATACAAACTCCACAAATTTATCACTCAATTTGGAGGTCATATGAGTCCTAGGCATGCATTTTACTGTAATACAATTTTATCCTCCATTTTACAAAAAGTATTGAATTTTGGTTCCAGGTAGAAGTCCATTTTCATTTGAAAATGCACTATATATGATATAGATAGATTTAGAATGTTATTAACTTCACCTCAAACTTATATCACTAAATTTTGACCTATATATAAACATGGGCATTCATTTCCATTAGGTAACTTTCCATTGTTTTGGTCTCTCAATTTACAAGGTAGATTTTGTCTCTTTTACTCAACAACTACTTTTATGTTTGGAAATGAAAATATAAATATTAGGCAGGTGTAAAATTATATAAGACACCCTTAGCAACTTGATTCACTCAAATTGAGGTGTTTTAAGACCTAGGTGTGCATTTTTGTGAAATCCAATGTGCATTTTGCACAAGGCCAAAAATTACAGTGTAAAAGCAAAACATGTATTTCTTAAGTGTGAGTGTGTATTCTTATATGTGGAGGATCTAAAAAGATTGAATTAGGGTTTTATGCAACAATATAATCCCCAATCCTAATCGTCTATATCATTATATATCAATAACATTGTCATCTACATCTGGCTCAACCTCTTTGACTTTTTAATATAACACATCTACCCGCTCCTTGTGTCCAATGCATCATAAGCATGGATTTCGGTGTACAACATCAATTTGAATTTTTTTTTTACTATATTATCCATGCATCAAAACTTCAATCCCTATGTTAATCATCAAATACACGTCAATATTTTAACAAATTGTTCTCACCCATCCATCTCAACCCCAAAGAACTTTGAGTGCTCAAGTGTCGCCACTCTGATGGACATTTCCCACCCTAGCGTCTTTGATCCAATGTACTTTTCCTTCCCTAGTGTCACCACTTTGACGGATTTACCGTGGCATATCGTTTGACCGCCAACAAACTATGCCCTCTGGAGCATCACCACTCTGATGGAGATGACTCACCATAAGGTCACAATTTTGATGCCACATATGTCAACTTTTCGAGGGTCTTTATGTGCACCATTATCGCACTAACAACCGAGGTCGTCGGTAATACGATGACCACTTGGATGATGAATTTTTCCTAGAAAATTCCACGTGGAAGCCCGTTGTGTCGAATGAATGACAACTATATGATCATCGTCGTTGTGATGATCGATTGCAATGAAAGTTTGTTTGATAAAATTTCTTCACAACTACCATGTGGTAGTTTCCCACGTTGTACGTTTGACTGATGGACAAGGGAGTCGATAGTGTGACAAAACAACTTCGACGAAGTAATTTTTTTGGCTTTGTCATAATACCAATGTTGTTTCATTAGAATGACATAAAAAATTGTGCCAAATGTACTAGTGATATCATCAATCAGGCGCCATAAACTTCACTTTATAGGATTCTAGTTGCTCCACCTTATCTAACCATCCATGGAGCCAAGGAAGTGATGGAATGAACCATTTCAATACTAAATATAATCCAAGGAAAAGAAAAAATAAAAGTTGCAATTATTACAAATGCATGGTCATGTTACAAAACATCGATGGTGTTATTGTCTAACACATGGTTGGAAATATTAACCACTATTTTCTTTAAAATGTTTTGCACAAGTTATAGGTTTTGTTTTAGAAATCAACATTATAAACAAAGGGTTCACAAATTGAATTTTAAGATTCATTGAGTTTAGATAGATTTTAAATATGTCTACAACTTTATCGCTTTGAGATATTAATATTGAGCATACATCTCACTTGCACCAAAGCTCGATATCTAGGGTGTTCAAGAGCTTAAGATGTAGTGAGAGAAACAAGAGAACATGCACTCCAACTTAGATATGGTGTTTCTAATTTATGTCATAACCACGCTATCATTGCTCATGTTATGCAAGTAGTGTTGGTGGGAATAACATTGCCATCTCTACATCATTTTATGAAAAATAAAAAGTACAATCTTTCTTTTGATTTTACTTCTAATCATACTAAGAAAGCCAAAATATAGTTGATCTATATATTTATGAAATCTATTATTTACAACGTCTATAGTTCAATCTATTATTTACAACGTCTATAGTTCAATCTATTTATTGATAATTTATTGATAATCAAACATTTGTATAGAAGTATCAAGCCCTAGGCAGGGGGAGTGGTTATGGATATTGCATAAGTAGATTCATTTATAGTATATAAAAAAAGATAAGACCATTTTGAGGGATGGAGACCAAGTGTTATAATGTTTTTTTATCAATGTTTTAGGCTTAGTAGCTCAAAACGAATACTTGTGAAAGCATTAACAACACCAAAGATAATACCAACCCAGAAGATCTAGTTCCCAATGAAACCTTAAAATACAAGTAGAACGACTACCTTTCACACCATAATAGATGCAAGTGAAGATCCATGAGACCTCATATAGAAACTCAATAGGCCTAGAATGTGGAACGTGGATGATTTATAAATTGACCTTTGGAGTGAAATACAACACATGATGGAAACAATGGGTTTGAAGGTGGATTTTGTGCACATTGATCAATTTAGATGTTGAACTAGTGGTGTGGATGCTTGATATCCAAAGGATAAGAAGTGAAATTACAAAATTGAAATGAATAGAAGGAAATTACAAAAAACATATATAAAGGTTGTTGAAATAGATTGCATGAAACCACTATAGGAAACTTTAAATTAATGTAGAATTGAGAAAGCTACAACAATGTGGGTTCCTTATAGTCCCTTGAGTGGGCACTACTCAAGGGCTCTACAGGAACTTTAGTAAAACCACCAAGTGATCAACTCTAGAAATACAGTCCTCTTTATTCAAAAATTCAAGATCATGATAACATTGTTTCTTCTACAATTCGAATGCACTACCAACACACTATGAAAGTACTATGCCAAAAAGAAGTTTTTTCTTACTTTCATCCTATATCTACTAATACTAAAAATACAAATACCCCTTCAATGAATCCTTGATTGGAGGGTGATTGTCTTCTTGATCCCTAGAACCATGGATCCTTGTTTCAAGGGCCTAATTTTCTCTCCTCAGTTTGAATTCCCTTAATCAATAAATTGAATGAGGATCTAGTTGATTGAGAGGTATGAATGCTCTAAATTCTTAGCTCCCTTAGAGATTAGACAGGGAACATGATCCCCCTTTTATCTCATGTGGAGGTAAATTCTTTTTGTGGAGATAAAATTACTTAGGATTCGACCTACTTGTTTGAATCATTAGCCCACAATATCAAGAATGCACAAATCCATTAAAAATCACAATTAAACTAGAGTACATCACATAAACTCGAGCATTCATAAGAGTCAATATACATAACCCAAAATGTTTCATATTCACCATATTATTTTACAAGTAAATGTATGCTTTAATATTTTAGGTACAAAAATAGGTCATATTAAATGTAATATGGACCTTAGCATCCCATCATCACCTTCCAACTTGGAGGTTTTGCGCATACTTGTGTAACCAAAATTGCCTCCCTACAACTTGCTCTTCATTTCACCTTCTCTATTGGCTCATCATGTTGTTTCTTGCAATCTCGTCTAAAATCATAAGCCACAAATTGTATGATGGCACCCCTTCCATGGTACCCTATTGTCTTCTCCACTTCATTTCAATATTTCATTTCCTTCTCCTCATCTAATTCCCCTACAGGTGTGGGGTGTAATAGGAGAGGAGGATTGAACTTCAACCCAATCCATTTGAGATTTATCTTTCTCAAAGTTTCTTTGCACAATTGTGTGTTGAAAAAATCAACCTATACATTTTTAGTTGAATGCGGCTCCATCCTTTGGAGATTAAGAGGAATCCCATCCCATCTACTTTGGAAGGATTGGAGTGCATTTTATCTTGAATCTCTGACCTTGGCTTCATAGAGGGAAATTAACCCTCTCTATTTCTCCTCCAAAATAGGAATAATATCTATGTCTAATTTTAGGGTTACATGGTTGTTGATTACCTATTATGGCCTTATTATTTCAACCCTGATCCACAAATGGTTGCTCATTTCTTCTTCCCTGTATTTTTGGAATTAAACAACCCTTAATTCCTTGTGATGAATCCAAGAGCACAGTGCTCTGAGCTATACCTATCCTACATAGGGGTTTGGTAACCATATATAGGGATGGGGCAATGAAAATTTGTATAGGTAGAACTCACTCAACTGGATCTGATACCAATTGAAGAAATGGAACACACAAGATCACGACAAGAACTTTGGCGGAAAAAGACTCAATCCATATTCTTAACTATTGTATTCATTTTAGTGATACAAATATATAATACAANGGAGATAAAATTACTTAGGATTCGACCTACTTGTTTGAATCATTAGCCCACAATATCAAGAATGCACAAATCCATTAAAAATCACAATTAAACTAGAGTACATCACATAAACTCGAGCATTCATAAGAGTCAATATACATAACCCAAAATGTTTCATATTCACCATATTATTTTACAAGTAAATGTATGCTTTAATATTTTAGGTACAAAAATAGGTCATATTAAATGTAATATGGACCTTAGCATCCCATCATCACCTTCCAACTTGGAGGTTTTGCGCATACTTGTGTAACCAAAATTGCCTCCCTACAACTTGCTCTTCATTTCACCTTCTCTATTGGCTCATCATGTTGTTTCTTGCAATCTCGTCTAAAATCATAAGCCACAAATTGTATGATGGCACCCCTTCCATGGTACCCTATTGTCTTCTCCACTTCATTTCAATATTTCATTTCCTTCTCCTCATCTAATTCCCCTACAGGTGTGGGGTGTAATAGGAGAGGAGGATTGAACTTCAACCCAATCCATTTGAGATTTATCTTTCTCAAAGTTTCTTTGCACAATTGTGTGTTGAAAAAATCAACCTATACATTTTTAGTTGAATGCGGCTCCATCCTTTGGAGATTAAGAGGAATCCCATCCCATCTACTTTGGAAGGATTGGAGTGCATTTTATCTTGAATCTCTGACCTTGGCTTCATAGAGGGAAATTAACCCTCTCTATTTCTCCTCCAAAATAGGAATAATATCTATGTCTAATTTTAGGGTTACATGGTTGTTGATTACCTATTATGGCCTTATTATTTCAACCCTGATCCACAAATGGTTGCTCATTTCTTCTTCCCTGTATTTTTGGAATTAAACAACCCTTAATTCCTTGTGATGAATCCAAGAGCACAGTGCTCTGAGCTATACCTATCCTACATAGGGGTTTGGTAACCATATATAGGGATGGGGCAATGAAAATTTGTATAGGTAGAACTCACTCAACTGGATCTGATACCAATTGAAGAAATGGAACACACAAGATCACGACAAGAACTTTGGCGGAAAAAGACTCAATCCATATTCTTAACTATTGTATTCATTTTAGTGATACAAATATATAATACAACAATGAAACCACCTCAATTGCTCTCACATCGATCCCTGATCGGGAGACAACGTAGGAGGAGACACAATAGGAATCTAGAAACACACTTAGGATAACAACTATATCCTAGAATGAGAAATATACAAAGGTGGTATACTAGGACTTCATGATTGTGTACAAGTAAGCAACTAGCATTCATTGCCATGTTGGAATGTCTTTATGAATTCCTTGGGGTTATCCACTTGGTAAGGTAGTTGGTTGACTAATCTATTCAATTGAAATGTGTGCCATTGTTCCTTAAGAAAGAGAGTGTATACCTTGGCTAGAGGTCCGTAGCTTAGCATATCCCCTGATAATTTTTACATCGTGGAGATGGATGCTTCCAAGATCTCAATCCTTTCACTCTTACTATCCAATTCCTCTTTGTATTTGGCCTACTCGTTCTTTAAATTCTTATTTTATGCTTCTATTTATTTCTTGATGTCCATATTTTGCATCTTCATGATCTAAAGTTTTTCTTGTAAGATAGCTAATTTATTCTCAAGGTAAAATTGGTCAATCCTTTCACCAACATCTTCCATCCAGGTCTTTATTTCTATAAGAATTTTCCATTTGAGGGTTTCATCCCCTGCTTCCTCTAATTTAATCATAATATTTTGTGCCTCTGCCTCTTTTTCCTTAGAGGATTCTAGTCCCTTTTCTTCTTGGATATTAGTTGGGTTTTTAACAAAACTAGGGTTTTCTTCTATATTTACAAATGTGGTAGGAAGAGGTGTAATTAATAGTTTCTTGAATGTCTATGACCTTGGCCTGGATCTTCTTATGGAGACCTCTCTCTCCTCTCTATGGAGTTCCTTTTATCCTTGATTTTTGAAGAGTTGTTATTAGGGGTTTCCATCCTAATCAAGGTGGCAACTACCTCATGGTATTCATATTCCACCTATGTTCTCTCTATGCTTTCTTCCTCCTAGAGGTCTCTACTTTTCTTGTTTTTTACTTCATACTAGAGTCCCTTTAGTACCGGGTTCCTTGGTTGCATCTCTTAGAGCTCTAAAGTCTTCCCATGAGACTTGTAGGTTTCCCTATCAATTCATCACATACAATTGAGTTTATGCATTGGTTTATGTAGATAAGATTGAGGATGACAACCCTTTCAAAGCGATACAACCACCCTAAATCCACACCTTTGACGTACTTACTTTCTAAGAATTTCTAAGTAAACTACTAGTTGAAACTCCTCAATTATACACATATCTATTTACATAAAATACACTTTAATTTAAACTCCTCAACTTGAATTGCAAGCCGTTGACCTAAAATTTAATATACTTCTAATTACAAAATAGATAAGAATAGACATTAAGATCTCAAAATCCTACATATCATTTTCAAAATATTAACAAACTATAATGTTATTTAATTATAATAAATGTTGTGGAATATATATCACCTTGCAATGTTGTCAAATGATTTGCATGACAAGGATGGGGTAAGTTGTAGAGAGCGAGGAGTTTCACATTGTAAGTTGTAAAATTTCAAATAAATGGATTAAACTGTCATAACAAATTAATTCAAAGGATAAAATGACTACTAATTAAGTAATTAAAAAAAGTCAAATAAATGGATTAAACTAATCATAAAAAAATTAATTCAAAAGGATAAAATGATTACTAACCAGGTAACAAATTTTTTTAAGACTTAATCCTTATTTTCTCAAGTTTAAAAATATTATTCAACTCTGAGTAGACTTGATCTTAATTTTAGCTTCATTTAAGCAAGATATATGAACTTTTAATTACCTTCTCCATACATTCCATGAGTTATATGATAAAGCATTCATTGTGATAGATAGATCATATGTGATATTTTAAATGCACTACAAATACTTGGATAACATTATGCAAAATAAGCTAATATTTTATATTAATTTTGGGTGAAGACTTGTATTGTAGTCTACCCAACAACCTAAACCTAACGATTGTTGTTTTGAGTGGAAAATGATATAAGAAGAGTTCAAGAATGCACACCTAGATTGTTCTCAACAATTCGAAGTTGACTCTAACAATTTCCTAAAGGATACATATTACAAAATAATGGTAGTGATTACAAATTCATTGTTATATATATTAAATAACATAATTATATATATAGTATATGTGAGCATGCTCACATATATGTGAGCAGGCTCACATACAGGTGAACCTCGCGAACGGAATCAATATATATATATATTAAAGGCCATACTCCTCGTCGATTTGATCCTTAGGCATCAAATCCGAAAACGTCCCTTCAAATCTGACTGGCGGATTTTTTATAATTTTTTCAAGAAAATTCATATGAGATTATTTCTCTTTCTTAGTATATCTAACTAAATGGAAGGTGGCTCAACTATTAACAACAATAATAACGATAAATTCGAGGGACTTGATTGAATTTGAGCCTGTGATGACCCGAATTTTATGAGAAGAATGAAATGAATACATATCTATATTATTAACACAGAGATATAATGAACAATAACAGAGATATAGTAAAACTTGGCTTCTATTCAATAAAGAACTATGTTGAAACTGTAAAATGCAAACTGAAACAAGCTTGCTAGAATGGTGGTGGCTTATCTCTGAGAAGAGATGTGACGGTTGCACTCATTCACAAGACGATGAGTACAATGAGCCTCCAAATACTTTTTTACATCAAACATGAATACCAAAACCCTGGACATTTAAAAACATAACCCTAGGAGATGAAGCACCAAAAGTCATGTGGGCTTTGTTGGGGAAAGTTGGTACATCAACTTCCTGGGGTCGTAACATTTGCATATGATCTCCATTTTAGGCGCACGATAGCCCTTTGGAAAGGTCTATATGAGGAATACACATTTTACTATCACACTTTGACCCCATCAATAGTGTGATTGTGGCAAGCCCAAAAAGTGTTGTTTAGGGCCTCAAAAATGACCCCGGAAGTTTAGGACCCGAAAATCTAGAAAAAAAACTACCAAGATGAAAACTGAAACTGCCAAGATGACATATGTATGTGAGTCGGTTGGAATAGGTGGCTGGTCATCGATATCCACCTAGATCAATCCTCCCCCCTTATGAATCAATGGTATTTCTTGAATTGAGTTCCCCCATCAGTTGAGGAAATTTTTGTTGAATTTGGCCTCGGGTGAGCCACTTGCCTTGGTGCGGGAGCTACCCTACTTTAACAACACAATAAAGATGAAAATTTTGTTGGCGAGTGCCCTTAACCTGTGTGTCCATGATCTGACCAATGGATGCATGTTCCATGTAGTCAAGGTTGATATCTATTGATGTCCAATAATGGTGGAAAGTATGGTTGAAGGAGGTCCACATTAAACTTTGGGTGCAAGCCAAGGAAGGGGGAATGTGGGGGGAATATTGAGCTCAAAATCATTGTCACCCACGGCCTTGGTGATGGTATAAGGTCCATAGAAAAGTGGACAAATATTCTGATGGGGTCCTGCAATGCGTTCTTTCTGAAAATGCAACCAAAATTTATCTCCCATTGTTACACATTATTTTCGTCATCCCTATGACCATTAATGATGTAAACCTATATGTTGCCTTCAGAGGGGTCAGTGACCTGAGTTCCTGAAGAAAGAAGGGAGAAGAACTTTTCCTAAGAAAATGTAATGACCCTTTTCTTATTACTATGAATAATTTCATAAATAATCCTAAACATTAGCGAAATTATAATTAATTATGATATAACCTTAATTGATTACAAGTTATTAATTAATTATTTTGATTATACTTAGCTGAAGTATGATTAACTCCTTGATTAGGGGATAATGAATGAGTAATTATTAAATGAGACATTAAACGATTAATTATTAAATTAATGGTTAGTGATTAATTGATTATTAATTAAAGTAATTGATTAATTATGTATTAAAATGGGGGAAAATAAAATATGAGTTTAAATGGGTTAC
>ML814275.1:121127-135650 GCA_009831015.1 Picea engelmannii | reverse complement strand
CTTTTCATGTTTAGAGAGTCTGAAAAGAGCTTAAAGGGAACTCCAGGGGGTTCCTTTTTCGTATAACCTTTACGAGTCCGAAAAAGTGATAAAAGTATACTCGGTTACATTCTCATTGATTTATGAGCACGAGAAAGAACAAAAACTAAGCTCGAGATTGTTTTCATTTTTATGCAAGCTTAAAAACAAAACAAAACCATGCTTGGGATAGATTTTAATTTCTTCACAAGCTTAAAAACTAAACAAAACTATGCTTGGACCTGGTTTCATTTTTACGCAAGATTGAACCAGATGAAAGCATGCTTGCAACTTTCCAACGCATGGTTGGTACTTAGCCCCCAACTTAAGAAACTAGCGGCTCTACTTCAGCATGAAGTCCAGAGGTTGAGGCAAATGCCCCCCAAGCTTCATTTCATCCAACTGCAAAGGAGAATGAAATGAAGCTTCAAATACTAGATGAAGGACTTGAATCAAATAGAGAGGGGGAAAACTATTTCATTTTTTAACGAGCTTGACATAGAAACAAGAACTATGCTCGTAACCTATGTTTCATTTTTTAACGAGGTTGCCTCAGAGACACAAAAACTATCCTCGAACGTGGTTTCATTTTTTGACGACCTTGAAATCAAAAAACCATGCTCAAAGACCTCTGTTTCATTTTTTAACGAGGTTGCCTCAGAGACACAAAAACTATCCTCGAAGTCTTCTTGATCATGGATACCAAGAGGACAATGCTCCGGAAGGAGACCATGTCAAGGGACAAAACTTGGTCATGGCTTCCAAGAGGTCTTCATTTGACGGAAGAAACACACTCTGGAAGGACACCATGTCGAGGGTCGCGACAGGACTAAAGAGATCATACTCTAACAACCCTATAGAAGAGATCACCATGTCAACTACTGGATCTAAGTCATCAGAAGTTGAAGCTATGGGTGAAAATGCCACATAATTGACCTGTGGCGGGGGCGATACCATCTGCATATAAGAACCATTCAGGGAGGCAATCCAGGTGGGGTGAATGAATGAAAGTTGATCAACAGTCACAATTCTTCCATCGTGAGGGAAAGATATCACATGAAAAAGAGTGGACACAATAGCTTTCATGCCATAGACATAATGTCGCCCAAGGAGTAAATAAAAATCCAAGGGGTCTTGGACTACCATGACATCAATGAAGACGTTTTTCCCTCCCAAAGTTATATGAAATTGAGGAAGGGTCCCTGTTAAAAGCTAATAGATTTTGCGTAACCAATGCAAGTGGAGGACAACCCAAAGCTTGCCAAGCAAAAGAGGAAAAAATACTAACGGATTCACCTTCATCTATCAGTGTCTGAGGAACATCCCGACCACAAACTTGCACTGTCATCTGGAAAGGAATGTGAGAGGGAAGACGAGGTCCAATTAGCACACCCCAATCAAAACAGATGGCCTCATTACTTGGAGGAGGTTCCACGGGAGAAGGAGGAATACCCCTCGGAATGGGAGAGTCTGTATCAATGAGAAAAACATGGGCAGTATCGGGTTTACTCTCTAGCGGGAGAGTAGGATCAATCGATGGAGAGATCAGATCGACCACTTGGGTTTCATTCTCCAGGGGAAGAATGGGATCGACAGGTGGAAATAGATTGACCGCTTGGGTTTCACTCTCTGAGGGGAGAGTGGGATTGACCGAGGATGGTATTAGATCAACCACTTTATCCACTGGTTCAACTAAGGGCATGACCAGATTAACGACATGATCAACCGAATTGACCGGTGAAGGGACCGGAGTGATCATTCCATCAACTATTGGAGGGTTGAGAGAAAGCTTACAGTATGCAGTTGGAAGTTGAGGCTGTGAAATAGTCATGTCTTCCAGTGATTTCGAGGCTTCGTCCACATGAGGACAAAGGTGAGTGAGATGACTCCCTTTGCATAACATACATGGGAACTTGACTCTACTTTTCTTCTTCCCAACCGTATCATGACTAGTTGACGGGGGGTTGTCAGCATTTTGTTCAGAGGCTAACGACGTGGGTTGGCGAGGATGTGTAGACCATGCTTCTATAACCTTGGATAGACCAGGGCATTCCTTAAGAAGATGGCTACCCTTACAAAGCCTGCAAGGGTACTTGGGCTTACGGGTTGTTTGGGTGATCTTGACATTATCAACACTTCCAGCACGAATAACAGTAACTGGTTGTTTTCCAACATGTTTGATAGTGGTTGGAAGTTTGGATCCTTGCTTAATTTTCTTCTTCTTATTCTTTCTTTTATTCTTCTTCTTATTCACCGAGTTACTAGCTTCAGAACTTTCGCTCGACGAAGAAGATGAAACGAAAGGCAACCTTGCAAGCAAAGAAGGCGAAGAAGACCTTATTGGTGAAGACGATGAAGGATCAACATGAGGTTGATGCTCTTGGGGGGAAGTGCTTACGACCGAAGCACTTACTGCATTCGGGATTACCTAAGTGGAAAACAACCATACTGGTAATCCAATTGTGAGACCTGGAAGGCTCAAAATAGCGAGGTGAGGAGGACCAATGTTTCCATAAGAGGGAAAAACAAAAGGTTCCCCTGGAGCAGGGGTTCCTTCATTGGTCATTCTAGGAAGTGACGCCATTAAATAAATCCAACCTAGAGTCTGCTAGGGAAAACAAACAACACACGCTAAAAATCTAGGAAGCAATCAAACAAACAAAACCTTCTCACAATGAACACACTAGTTGGTGATGAAATCCAATGTCGCGGGAACAATGTAAGAAGGGGCTGAGATAGAGCGGGTGGAAAAGTTACATTGACGACTTGCTTAACGGACTTACACCCTGGTGCAAGCTCCCACGCATAATCGTGGGTATACCCTCCAAGGAGCCCGAGTGAGTTTGGCCAACGTCGATTCCAGGTACCGTGAAGACTTGCCCCTCTACAGTCACCTCGTGTAAAGAACCTAGAGAGATAGGCCACTAAGGTTACCAATTACTACAATGATGCCTGGGGAAATAGTCGACAGTCTGATCCACGTGCAAGGGAAGGGTATCTAGCCCAAAATCAACTCAAAAGGCTTCCACTCATCATTGTGGGTATACCTCTCAAGCGACCCCCATAATACGCGCAACCTCCACACGAAGACCAACAAAGTAGGGTGAGTAACTCTGCCAGTCTCAATGCGACCTCGTGATTGACCCTTGTGTTAGAAGGGCTTCCTAGGAAAAAATGTAATAAGTGGATTTAACCGCTCCCTAACTCAAGATTCTATGTTTGTTTGCAACTTTGGAAAGTTATCTTTCACACCTATTCCAAAGCCCTACAACTAATCTAATGTAGGTTTGCTACCAGAAAAGATAAAAAATATCTAATCAGTTTTTATAAGCGCTTTATTTTATGGCTGTTGTTACTCAAGAGGAAAATGGCGTGAACAATATGGTGTTTTGACCGACTCGAAAATTATGCAAAGATATGAAGATGCAATCTTTTCATTTCGATGAAAGATATGCTACGAGAAGGAAAAAACATTTATCATTGCACGATGTCCCAAAATATATTAAACTCATCAATATCAAGATTCTCAAGAAATGACAAAAAGGTACTGAACACCAATGCACGATTCATGGCCCCACCAATGCAATTTCGCTACTTGAAATGCAAGGATGCCCCCAATCTAATATAAAGCAAGAAATTAAATCTTTTTGTTTCAAAAATTTCACTAAAAGCAATAATGAACTTTCTTAAAACAAAGAAACCCAAACTAAAAGTTCTCTTTTAAAACGAACTATTCAGAGGAAATCTGATCTTTCCCTAAACAATTCTAAAGAAAACACATGCTTTGTAATTGAAAGACACTCAAAGCAAGAGACTAATCCTTCAAAGCCAAACAAAGCAAAGATGGATAAAAGAAACTCAAAGAATGTCAAGAAGACTATAAATAGATCAATATAGGCTCCAAAAGTTCAATTCAGTTGTTCAAAGCAAAACTGGGCATCAAAAAATGACAAGACCCAATCCAAAAAATTTTACAAACAAGTTTGCAGGCTGGCAGTGTATTACAGTGCGAGAATCAAAGATTCTCGTAGGCTGAACAAAGGTTGACTGCGAGGGGTTCGCATTGGACTTAACACCAGGGTGCGAACTCAGGTGTTTCTCGTAGGCCACTAAAGGGTACAGTGCGAGAATGCCTGTAAACAAGCAAAAATTTGAAAAATGACTAAATTTGAGTGAACTTTCAGATCCAAAGAGTCTGGATGGATCTCCCATAGACTCAAAGACCAGAAAGAAAGCAATCAAATCAAGGGAAACTAGACTAACTAGGAAACAATTCGTTCCCCAGTGGAGTCGCCAATTTTGTTATCGGACAAATCGGTAGGTGTGGACACTAACTGATCTCCCTAGATCCACCTATATCTAGAACAAAACACACCAGAACATGATGCTTTCCTTAAGTTTTAAATATTGAATTTACTAACCAAAGAGGGATGGGTGACATACCGTTTAAATGTCGCTTTCTCTCACCATCACCATCCTAGATCCATTTCAACACTCATACAATGATGATCCTACAAAAGAACGCAACCAACCAAAGTGATATCAATAGCATAAACTCAATATAAACCTATGTATGTGATCAAGGAATCATACAATAAAACACAACAATCTTTATAGGAAAGAATCATATTACTGTATCATATTAAATGTGAAAGAGAGATTACAACCATAGCCTTGATGTCGTAAGGTCCCTTCCAACTGTCCTTTATTCCCCATACACTTTCACTCCAAGAATTCTGAGAGCATAGATCTGATAATATTCACAATCTATCTTGACAAAGTGGCTCATCTAGCCAAGCTAAAAATCTCCAAAACTCAATCCAATCCAAGCTAATCCCAAAAGCTCCAAAGCTAACAAAAGCTAACTTTCTCCATGAGAACTCCTCTCCTTTTATAAGTTGAAGAGGATAAGGTGAAGAGGTTAGGATGATCCCACTAAATCATGAAAGCGAGTAAGATCCAAACCATTTGGATGCCACCTCAGAATAGAAGTTTCTCCTTCTAGAAGATTTGAGAAAACACTTGTTTTTTCCACATGTAAGCATTCTCGCACCCTGCCTATAGAGCAACTTGCGAACATCTTGCACCCTAGGTATGGTGCAACCTGTGAGAATTAGGCATTCTCGCACCCTGCCTATATAGCAACCTGCGAACTTCTTTTTTTACAGGGCTTTTACAAAGGAAAATGCAACTTCTTTTCTCGGGAAAAGTTCTTCTCCCTTCTCTCTTCAGGAACTCAGGCCACTGATCCCTCTGAAGGCAGCAAATAGGTTTACATCATTAACGGTCATAGTGATGATGAAAATAATGTGTAACATTAGGGCCCGGTTACCGATGCAGAATCACCGAGTACTATCTTTCTTCTGCACAAGCATGATTGGGATTCCACACTATGATGATCTAGGTTGGATGTGCCCCTTTTGGAGAAGTTTTTGGATCTGACACTTGATCTCCTCGTTTTATAACAATGAGCGATGATAGACTAGCCTATTAGGTAGTGGTGCATCGGGGGTTGGATCGATTGAATTCTTGACCTGACAGTGTAGAGGTACCCTGATGGATGAGGAGAAGATGTCTTTGTATTCTTCCATGACCTTATCCACTTACTTTTTCTACATGGAGAGATCGGCCGCGGAGGCCATGGACATGACTACAAATTTATGCTCACTCTAAGAGCCAATCATGGAGAAGAAAAACTTCTCAGTTTGAGAGATGACCTTTCTGCATTGCTTGGCAGAGATCAAGGAAATGGAAGTAGGTGGGATTACCTCAGGTATACTGTACAATTTCCTATACAAAGTAATAATAACACTATGAGGCCTATAATCATATAAAACATGACGCTTCCATAAATAAGGTTGGCCCAAAAGAATATCACAAACTTCAAGGCCAACGATATCACACAATACCTCATCTATCAAGGGCTTGATATCACACAATACACAAACATACGACATTGTTGGCTGACATGAAGATCGCTTCCTTGGTAGAGCCATCCGATGGTGTATGGATGTGGGTGTGGTGTTGTCGGTAGGGTCAGTCACTTGACGACCTACACTGAGATGAGGTTATTTTGGCTACTTCCATCAATGATGAAGTGCATCAGAGTACCCTTCACCCACATTTGTGAATGAAAGAGATGCTCGCCTTCTTCTGTCTCATCAGGTTCACCGGGAAGGATCTTGGTGGTAGCAACGGTGGCACTAGGTTCTATGTCAATAATCCATCTCCCCTTTTTTGGTTCTAACTCAGATTCAGAACTCACATCTGATTCAAAGAATTTCACCTCAACCACCAATTACTGCTTTGAGCAGCAATCAACAGTGTTATGTCAGAGGCTCTTATGGAAGTTGCACCACTTCCTGGTTACTTTCTTCGTCTTTCCATTGTTCTTCTTTGTTTGCGGCTTAGAATGGTTGACCTGAGGCTATCCATATTTTATTTTCCCTTTGTTCTATGGATTTGGGTTGCCCTTTCCCTCCTTCTACTGTGAGGGGTTCCTAGACCCAAATTGTCACGTCATTTTTTTAAGCTTCTGCTCGATTTTGATAGCATATCAGCAGGTCGCGCCCAAGGATGAGATGTCCAGAAACTCCATTTTTTTCTGGATGTATCTATGAAAATCGTCGCAGTACATGAGAAATATATGTCGCTCATATATTTGTGAACGTTGGCATTGTTTGGTCCCTTTCCTACAGCAGTGTGGTCCATCTTGTATACAGTTCGTCATAACTTCCAACAAGGTAGTATTGTTTCTTAATAATGTCCTTGAAGGACTCCCAGCTGAGTGCGACTGTAAATAATTAGGGTTCCTTTGTTTCCTTTTTCTCACAAAAGGTCTCCCACCAATATTTGACACGAGGGACCACTTTTAGGAGAGAAAATGTAATCTTTTCTCTATTGGAAAAGTTATGGATAGAAAAATACTCTTTTAGCAGATTCAAGCATTTGTCTACAACATATGTGTTTATCTGACCTTCAAATATAGGAATATCAAATTTGATCTGTACCCTGAAGGGGGCGACGCTTCTGCTCTAGGAAGATGCATCGCATGTTGATAGCCGTCGAAGGATTTGCGAAAAATTATCCATCATCTTGTTCCTTTGTTATGCGAGGGCTTCCTCGAGAAATAATTTGAAAGGATGTCCTGTCTTGTCATATTTATTTTCTCCTTCCATGGAAGGTCTCTTGGGCATGTGAGAGCTCTTGTTCACAAGAGAAACAAGCTTGAGACCCAACTCTTTGTACCCTGACCTCATTGGGAACATGCACTAAGAATGACAAGGAGCATACTCCACTAATACCACTGATCCAGATTTTATGAGCAGAACAAAATGAATACAGATATATATTATTAACATAGAGATATAATGAACAATAAAAGATATATAGTAAAACTTGGCTTCTATTCAATAAAGAAATATGTTGAAACTGTAAAATGCAGACTGAAACAAGCTTGCTAGAATGGTGGCGACTTATCTTTGAGAATATATGTCATGGCTACACTCATTTGCAAGAAGATGAGTACAACGAGGCTCCAAAGGCCTTTTTACATCAAACATGAATGCCAAAACCCTAGACATCCAAAAACCTAACCCTAGGAGATGAAGCGCCAAAAGTCATGTGGGCCTCATTGGGGTAAGTTAGTACATCAACTTCCCAGGGTTGTAACTTTTGCATACGATCTCCATTTTAGGCACATGATAGCCCATTGGAAATGTATATCTGAGTAATACACATTATTCCATAACACTTTGACCACGTCTACAGTCTGACTATGGCAGACCCAAAAATCGTTGTTTAGGGTCTCAAAACGACCTCGAAAAGTTTAGGGCACGGAAATCTAGAAACAAACTATCAAGATGAAAAACATAGTTACCAACTTAACGAAAACTCTACAGAGTTATTGTTTTTTTGGGGGTCCAATTTTTTACCCCATTTTTTAAAATGGTGCTACTGGTAGCACCCCTCTTCGTTTTTAGGTGGTTTTTCGATATTTAAAAATTTTCGATCCACAATGTTTCCACATTATTTTTTAAATACTTATTTTTCATCTATTTTCTAAATTTTCAATTTTGTTTTATTCAACGGTGTTATTAGTCATTTTTTCATGCTTCTTTCAATCTTAAAAATATTTGTTACCATTTATTTTTTTTAAGTTACGATTTTTCATATAATTTTGTCTCCTTAATTAACTTATTGTTCCATACTTTTTAAATATAGTGGAAAACATCATTTTTAACACATTGTTTACCTTTACTTCAATACATCGAAAACAATTGTAGTCAAATAACACTATTTTTGAATATTTAGCGAAAAAATATGCATTTTATAGCCATATATAATAAAAAACCTATACATTTTGGTACATATTCCTTAACATAACATGTCAAATAAAACATTTTTATGGACATAATTGAACAAAAAAAGTAAAATTTTTATAAAAAATTATCATTTTCTTTCATATTTTTATACATTTGAAGTAAAAAATGACAACATTTAATAAAATTTTCCAATGTATAGTGATTCACATACAAATAAAATGAAAAAGAAAACAATAAAAGAATTCATCATAAAACAACAATAGATACATCTTTATTCTTATTTTAAAATATGAAAGTCAAAACATTACAGTTATAGCTCATCAAAAATTTGCAAAATTGAGTATCGTCTTCAAGGGCATCTTAAAACTAATCAACAATATCATAAATCCCAAATTCATCATTCTCAACAAACACATTATCATCTTCTTAGACGTCATTTTGTGCTTCCATTGTGTTATTTTGTTCTTCAGTTGGCTCTTTGATATCCACAAGTTCTCCCAAGTGATCATTTCCAATCATTTCTCCTAATGGTACTTGAGGTTCCTTTGACAATTTTTCCACCTTTGATTCACTAAAATCTCCTTTCCTCAAACCAACTTCTTGCATTTCATCTAGAAGAGTTGGAATAGCATCAATTCTTTGTTGAATAAAACTGCACTGCATTGGGTCACTTTCAATGGCTATGCAATTCCTTCCTTTCTATAAGCAACACACTAATGTTGTACCTAATCACCAAATACAAAATAAATAATGAAGTTAGATACTATAAAAAGACATAAATTAAAAATAATAAAAGATTGAAGTATGATTTCAAAAATATTGGATCATAATTCTTACATGAACCCAAAAACAAATCCAAAACTCAATCTTCTTCATTTGAAAATGTATCTATAAGATAATTAATTAATGTTTGTGTTTTTTTTATAAATGTTAACCATCTCTCCTTTCAAATATTTTCCCTCATATGTTAGCTTTCTAACCACATCATTGTATACCAATATACTACTAGGAGTCTCTCCATCCTTTTTTTTCCCAGAAAAAAATTCGTAATTTTATTCATCCAAAAGGATCCAAAATTACATTCACAGGTGCAAGATGCACTCCCCCAATCCATGGGTAAAAGAGTAGAAATAAAAACAAGAAACCCGAAAGGGCCCAGAAAGACTGCAAAGTCACAAAGAATATTTACAATGATAATAACCGGTAAGATCTTGCAACTTAAGCAATAGAACAAAACTGCATGTCCAAGAAGGACCTCAAAGTGCAGATCCATAGATCCATACTGCACGCCCAAAAGATGGACCTCAAAGCTCTGTCCCAAAACCAATGAAGTAGAAAAAACCAGCAGCCGCAACATCAAGCTCCATATCTGATCACAAGGACCCAAACCCTTTCCACCAAAACCTTAAGAACGGGTACCAGTGAAAACCCTAGAAGGATTTTTTTCGAAGAATCAACCCGAGCAACAGAGCATCCAGACCGACCACCCACACCAGGCCATGAACCATGCAATAAGTAGCGCTCAAACCCTCAGACGCTGAAGAAGTAGGCAACCATGAAGGCAACACACCAGAATCGTCAGGGGGAATGGCACATGCCGGAAGGAAAGGAATTCACGAAACTGGTGCACCAAAGCCATCGGGGGCACACCAGGCTGTCATTAGATCACCACCACACCGCACCATTGGGCCTGCTCGCCCTGGTAGAGTACATGCCGATGCCCGCCATCGCCCTCGCTGTAACTTCGCCCTCGCCTTCGCCCACCTTCCCACTCTTGCATCCACACTCACGCTCGCCCAAACCATAGGTTACATGGATGCGACTAGCAAACCCTAGCCGCATAGCCCCTTCCGATGGCTATTCAATTGATCATTCTTGGGTGGATTGTAGGTGAATTATAAGAATCATCTTTTGTCCAGGTTGCAAGATGTATACTCTCAAAATCACGTTTAAATGATTCTCTATTGGAGCTTTGAATATTAGGCTTGTGCCTGTAATGCAAATAAGTGCAAATTCAATTAACTTGTGAATTAATAAAATTATTTTCTAATCTTAATTTCTAAACATACACTTTCAATATCTTACCAAATAAACTGCATTCTTGTCTTTTCTTTCCTCTTGAAGCTTGATTGTACTAATCCTTGTTGTGTGTCTGAATGAATTACTAGAAATCTCCAAAATGGTGATGTTGTAACTTCCGTAAATCCCATAACCACTTTATTGAAAGCTTGGTAAGTATAAGGCTCAGTATCATATCCAATGTTTTAGATATTATAACCATGAGGGATATCTGCGATAACTAGGGAGTATTCTTTTTTAGGAGCAATATTTGCAAGTTGTTCACAATCATCTAATATCACTTTATATTGTACAGTGTCGAGCCCATTCCAAATGTAGTGATCAAGGGTGTCATCAAGTTGAACATTTTGAACACGTATCCTTCTTTCTCTTTCAAACTTGACTTTTTGAATAAAACTTTTGAAAGTTTCAGGTACTCCATCTGCATTCTTCTTTGGCATCTTTAATGAAACAAACAAACATATAGTTATATATCTATAATTATTAAAATAGAAATAAATTAAGTTACAAACGAATAATATGAATGTAATAAATCAACATACCTTTTTGAATGCAACAAAAAAATGTTTCAATACTACTGAAGAGCTTGAATCTGGATAGTTGAGTTTAACATCGTCCCAACTTTCTTCATTCAACATCTTGACCATTTCCTCTTGTATTCTCATATACACCTTGTGACTAAATAAATAAAAATAACGTTATAATGATATATATAACAAAATACTTAGAACATTGATATGTTAAACTAAACAAATTAATTTTCTTGTCCTAACATAAATAAAAATAACTCAACAAACTTACTTTTTAAATTCATCACACATTTCTTCCATTGACAATTCTCCCGACTTAACATGTGATAATATAGTTATGATAATTTTATCATCCTTCACTCCTTGTATTTATCTCCAAGGTGTTATAGTCATATCATGTGGAATATTTTTAATGTCGGGACCTATCTTACTTCTGCCACATATCAATGGTTTAACCTTCTTAACTCTCTGATTTTTTATACTACTATTTTCCCATAGGGTGAAGATCTCATCTATCAAATCCCATACCTGTCAAGTTCTAAATTCCAATTGAAAATGACTATCCACATCTCTAAATATATCACTTCCTTTGAGATTTTTTTCTTTTGTATTTTCATCATCAAGTGAGAATCCTATTTCCATACAACATTGCTTCTGAGACTTGACATCAACATTTGATCTCTCCCCGTGACATAATTCAAAAAACTCATTATGGATAAATATCACCCTTTGAATGAAAGTCATAGACATTATGTACTCATTGTTTGAGTTATGATACCATGCCAATAACTTTGCTTCTGAATCTGTTAAATTGGCATAAATTATGCATTTGACTGTCTCAAAAAGAGGATTATTGAGATATTCTTGCATCAATTCTCTTCTAGCCTCTGCATAATGATTTCCTCCAATCACATAATATTTGTAGTCAAAACATTTTGATCTATCAAATATTTTCCCTCATAGGAACTTCCATTGGGTCAACAAGAAGCAGGTAGTCAACCACATATGTATATGGATTGTACCTAATCAATGCTTTCAAATTGTGAATATACAAGTGATGCGGTTTTCTAATTTGATATTTTTCTTTCCCTTCTGTGGGTTTATAAAGTTGTTTCACATTCAACTAAAATGTGTGTCCATCATCAACTAAGTTCACCGTCCTCATTCTATTTTTAATGTCATTTTTTGTTGTTTTCATAATACCATCCTCTAGATCAACACCTGGTGTTATTATTTATCTGCTACCTTTAGGAATTTCACTATAATACTCTAAGCTAACGATGGCTTCTTGAATATCATCAACATTTATTTTCTTCCTCTTATGATTCAAATGTGTTTCATCTAAATCAATGATTTCTTCATAAGCAATAGGGATGGACTCATCATCATCCATCACTCTTTTGTGTTTATCTTGTTTATTCTTTTTGCGAGGAGTGATAACTTCATTGGGACTAATCTCAACAAAATATTCATCTAGAGTTTCCTCATTTTCAAATGTAACCCTTTTAGGATTTCTAGAATGAAGATTTTTCTTTCTTCTTTCATGTTTTTCTCTGTCTACTCTTGCAGGTTCAACCTACATTACTTTCTGTTTCTTTTTCCTTCCTTCTTGTGTATTTTCAATATGAAAAGAGTTGTTGACATCCATGATATTATTCTCTGTAGAGTAAATCCCCACTAACATATGTGAAATTCGTTCAACAAAATCCTATAAAAATAAAACATAACATTTTCATGTTAAATAAAATAAAAAACATTAACATGATACTAAAAATAATAAATGACACAAAAATAAAAATAAAAAAATTACATTGTCTTTCTCAATGTCATCAACGATGGATGCACATAATTCTGAAAAACATTCATTCTTGTTATAATTGCTCAATTTTAAACATATCTAAACCTGATATAATTTATGTCTTGTTTGACAAGTGCATAAAAAATATATGTGGTTGGCACCAAACATATATCTCATAACAAGCCAAGTGCCTAATAATTTCCTTGCACATGTTCTAATTCGACACAATACAAATATATATTATTTTCATTGTTGCCTTGCTTGTCTTTAACAAACCAAGAATATTCCAGTTTGTTTTCACCTTCCATATATTTTCATTCTCTAACACTCTTCATTGCCCTTGATAGCTCAAGTGTTATGCTATCGTTTTGTTGCCTAACATTCATGGAGGTTCCAGTTGCAATTTTGGATGCCATTATTGCAGGTTGTGATCCAGATATATTCATAGATAATCTCTTTCCTGCCATTTTTCCTATAAAAAAAATAAAATTAGGCCTTTTACATTATAATAAACTAAAAAGAAAAAACATTGAATATAAGATATTAGATATTATTTTTGGGATTAACTGCGTAGTGTAAGTCATTAATCTATGACCCATATTCATGAGTATTAGTCTCAACTGACCAATCATGAGAATTATTGGCCAGTTGAGACTAATACTCATGAATATGGGTCATAGATTAATGACTTACACTACGCAGTTAATCCCAAAAATAATATCTAATATCTTGCACCGCGGAAGCCCCTATATACTTATTGAATATAAGAACTAATTTAAAAAATATTTAAATTTTTTTGACCCATGGAGTTATCAGGCTTATGCCGGGATCGTGCCTTGCCTGTGGGTGGCTAGGGCGATTCTCGACAACGCCCTAGCTTGACCATCCCCCTGGCTAAGTTGTGGGCGTGCCCATGGCTTGGCCATGGGGTTGGCAACCCCGATCAAGTCATGGTCCACACCCACGGCTTGGCCACGGGGCTGGCTAGGCTAGGGTGATGTCGGACATTGCCCCAACCCCCATGACCAAGCCTCGAGCGCACCCAGGGATTGGTTGTGGGGGTTGGGGCGATGTCGGGCATCACCCCAGCCCCCGTGACCAAGCCCCAGGCATTGCCCAGTGACCACCATAGGCCAAAACTAAAAAAAATTAAGTAAAAAACAATAAAAAGGATAAATTATTTTACAAAACTATACCTAAATTTGATTTTTTTTTTTCAAAAAATCTTAAGGATTTCGTTATTTAAAAAAAAAAGTCTCAATTTTTTTTTAAAAGTTGGGATATTTTTAGAAAAAATTAGAAAACATATAAAAAAATTTAAGGTTTTTTAATTTTCACATGAAAACTTATTATGTGATTCAAAGATGATCTTATAATTGTTGTTTTTGTAAATGGTAAGAATATAAAATATAACTAACCTCTGAAATGCTAGATTCTCCTCGGATGTCTTCTTGACGTTTCTTCCTTGTAGCTTGCTCCAAATCCTTTAATGAATACTGCCCAATATCACACAATGTAAAAAGATAAAACAAGACTATGTATATATAACACAGATGATATAAATTACTATTAGTATAATGAATGTGGGATAAATAAAATTTAGATTTATTGTCTACATATATACCTAAAATTGTATGGATCATCGCTATGTTTAATGAATGTGGGATAAATAAATAAACATGAGAAATATTGTATTTAACATGTAAATAACAAAATAAAAGAGTAAAATTGTTTTTAATTTTTAAGGGAAAATAATAAATGGAAAAACTTGGGG
>ML814275.1:109883-120951 GCA_009831015.1 Picea engelmannii | reverse complement strand
GGGAGGGTGAACATTTGTATCATTCTATGTTATTAGAGAGAAGGGATGGCTTTGCCAAATAAAGAAGATTTTATTTTTGAGACATCAACAAATTGTTCACATACCTCTTCTATTGGGACTAGGAAATGCGATAGGAATGCTTGTAATGAAAATGAGGCATCGTAGTTTTCAGCTAGTCAAAAGTTTGATCATAGTGCAAGCCATTTTATTAAGCGTGTTCCTCATGAAAGTCCTAAATTAGAGGACTTTGAAGGCACCGATGATCAAGAGGAGGAGTACGATGGTGATAAATCTATTCAACAGTTTAATAATAATGAAAATAATCAAAGTGGAGACTATGATCAACGTTTAAATGATTGGGATGGAAATTTTCCTCCAAGTGAGGAGTTTCAAGGTACTGATGAAGATTTCCAAGACACCAATGATTATGATGAAGAACTTCCCTCAAGTGGAATTTTTAAAAGCAATGATGATGATTATGACAATGGTGGACACTCTTTTTCGAGTGGATAATTTAAAGACAACAATGTTGGTGATGACGAGTTTCCTCCAAGTGAGGATTTTGAAGGTACTGATGAAGATTTTCCTTCAAGTGAATATTTCCAAGGCATGAATGAGGATGATGAAGAATCCCCCCCAAGTGGGGATTTTAAAAGTAATGATGATGATTATGGAAATGTTGGACAATCTTTCTTGAATGAGAAATTTAAAGGAAACAATGTTGGTGATGATGATTTTCCTCCAAGTGAGGATTTTCAAGACATCGATGAGGATAATGAAGATTTTTCTCCAAGTGAGTATTTTCAAGCCAGTAATGAGGATGATGAAGAATATCCCTCAAGTGGGGATTTTCAAAGTAGTGAAGACAATTACGCCATTGGTGGACACTCTTTCTTGAGTAATAAATTAAAAGACAACAATGTTGATGATGTTGATTTTCCTCAAAGTGAGGATTTTCAAGATATTGATGAAGATTTTCAAGGCACTAAGCAGGACGATGAAAATTTTCACTCAAGTGGAGATTTTGAAAGCAATGAAGATGATTATGTCAATGGTGGACACAATGTTGATAATGATTTTCCTCCAAATGAGGATTTTCAAGGTACTGATGACGATGATGGAAAATTTTCTCCATGTGAGAATCTTAATGACATTGACAGTCTTATGGGTGAGGATTATTTTCCTTCAAGTGAATATTTTCATGGAAGATCCAATGACATTGGTGAGGATGGTAATAATGTTTCTAGTGATTTTGATATTCCTCTCATGAACAAGAATATCAATGAAGATGATGGACTTAGAAATGCAGATCATGTTCTCAATCATTCAACTGCAACAAATCAAAGTGATCGAAATTCTCTAGTTTAGTCTCCTGACAATGTTTTGCTTGATATTCCTTCTGGAGATAAGGAAAGTCCTTCTACTGAGGATGATGAAATAGTGGAGATATTGCAAAGAAACATTGTGTCTAGGAACAGGACTAGACATTTTTATATCAATCCAAATCATTCTAGTTATACAAGGTCTAGGAAATAATTTCTCACTAAATCAATTTCCATAAGTGAATTGATTTCAAGTGAATGTTGTCAAAAGAATTGTTTGAAAAGCAAGGACTACATGTATGCCTTAAATAAAATGAAGACATATTTGTCAATGAATAAGAGAATGAAAAAATCATATTTCATGGGGTGCATGATATCCACCAATACAGGATATGATTATTGCACTGGGAATATTTATTTTTGCAGAAAGGCTTTCAAAAAAATTAATTCAATTGGTAATATTCGTCTATCAAGAATCCAAACAAGGTTGGAAAAATATCCTTCATTTTATTCAAAGGTACATCATGGACAAGAGAGTGGGCCATTGAAAAACACTACATTGTCATGGATGCGTGATTTATTTTCCAAACATGGAGAGTGTATGGTAGATAGAGACACAATACATATTCTAGATAATTTCTCAAGGAGGGAAATCTACAACTTGTACAAAGGATATGTTGAAGGTGTTGAAGGAAATGGTAATTTTATTACATATGCATATTTTACAAGAACATGGAAGAAACAATTCAACAATGTCCATATTCCTAAGAAGTCAAGGATGGGGATTTGCAATATATATGATACTCTAAAATCAAGAAGAGATAAATCTCAAGGGGCAGAAAGAGGTATGTATTTGCTATTTTTTATTTTAAATTGAATAGTTATCAACTATGAAAACATATGATCAATATTTTCATTTGATGTCATGTGCAGATTCCATAGTCAAAGCACTTCAAGAACATCATAATCAACAATAGAGTGAAAGGAAAAAGTTGTAAAAACATCGGAAGAAGTGTTTTGATGCTCCAAACAAATATTTAGGTATGATAATAGATGGCATGGACCATAAGAAAACACTTCTACCACATTTTGTATGTACACCCAAAAATTTACAGGAAGAGAATTTCATTCAGTTTCACTTGGTTGGTTGTATGGTTTTCAATGGAAAAATGTGTCCAAGGGTTTACTTCACAGCTCCAAATATTCATAATGATGCAAATATGACCATCACCATAATTCATCATGTGCTCACTCACTGGTATGGAAATATTCCTCAAGTTCTCTATCTACATTTGGACAACACTAGTCGTGAAAATAAAAATCAAATTGTGTTTGAATATCTAAGCATGCTTGTTGAAATGGGAATCTTTTAAAAGGTGAAAGTTGGTTTCCTTCTTGTTGGACACACTCATGATCATATTGATCAAATTTTCAGTCATTTTTCAGTAACATTGAAGAGGGAAAATGTTGGAATCCTACCATCATTGATTGAATGTATTAAGGAAGCATACATTCCAGAGTAGTTTTTTTATATATTAGAAGAAATTGTTGGCATGCAAAGATTTATTCAGGGATCGCATTGTGAAGAAAAATGTATTGAGCAACTTAATGACATTAGCTTCCAACATCAATTTTGTTTCAAAAAAATTGATGGGAAAACACTTATATGGGGAAAGCATTATTCAACTACTACAGAATGGGGGCCTTCATTGAGTTTAACATTTTTGAAGTTCATTCCAGATTGTTCAATATTTGCATCAAAGTTATTATTTTTACAATTAGTTGCTAAAATCCATAATGCACAGAGGCATAATAGAGATGTATATTATTCTGAATGCCTGGACGAAATAAAAAAGTCCATTAAGGATACATATGAGTACTTTGATGTTGCTGATTATGTTTGGTGGGAGTCTTTTTTCAATAGTCAAAATGACATAATTTCAAGATCAACAATTGAAGATACATTGTTGAAGACTCCATTTCTTTGGCCACAAAATATGCCAAATGAATATGAAGAAACAAACATTGTTGAAGTTCAACAAGAATCTCAAGGTGATATTGAGTTTACACAAGCAAATGAAATAGAAATGTATATTGGTTCGCGAAGGTCACATGCACATGTAGCCATGGAATACCTTTACAGGGGTTCAATACAAGATATTAAGGAGGGTAGCATGATTGTAGTTTTAGCGACTGAATATCCACATGGTTATCCATTTTGGATTGCAAAGGTATAAAACTTGAGAAAGAAAGTGATGATGTTATTGCAATTGAAGTGCATTGGTATGAAACAAGTACACAACCATTCAATGATGTGTACAAGCTAGAGATGGTGATTGAAAAACATGTCAATAGAAAGAGAAAAAGAAAGGGTCAAAATACAACTCCAACTTGTCGTCGCACTGACCTCTTAAAATTAGATGATGTTGACATACTTGTTTATGACTTCAATTTGACAAACAGAGGAACTCTTTGCTCCAAGACAATGTATATTATCAAGAGGTTGTTGCCACAAGAAATAAATGCAAGATGGGAGTCTGTTGAACCTAGTTGTAGATCAAAGAATTTTTGAGCAACTCTGCTAGGGTTCTAGCCTAACACCAGACATGTGTCGCCTCTCAATACTTCTGCAGCCATGGAGGCTAAGGGAGGGGCGCCACAGGCCCCCTCCTACAGTTCAGTCACTGCCAAGGAGCATGACTCCCATCATTCCAAAAGGCCGACCTTCGAAGTCCCGCCAAACATGAAGAGAATCCTATGGGAAGAAGATATGCCGAAAGAAAAACCAATGGGTATCGATCCATGAGGTAACAACAACAAAACTAATCTCACTTGGGAACCCGACAAATGCATTCTGCAAGCCCCGATTTCCCCAAAATACAACATCATCTCTCCAAGAATCGAAGAACAAAAACAATACATGAGGGATTTTGCTTTGATTGGAATTGTTTTAGGGATATGGCCTTCAGAAAAAGACCTAATCAAATGGATACAACACTGGTGGAAACCTAAGGGCCACTACAACCTCCAACTCGGATCAAAAGGCTTCTTCACAATCATCTTTCTAATATGGAAGATAGGAACAAAATTTTTGAGGGCGGACCATACTTCTACAATTCGGCCGGCCTCTTCCTCCGTTTCTGGAAGGAACGTTTTAGCCCCGAAAAGGAGGACTTCACGCATGCACCAGTCTGGCTGAGACTCTACTTTCTCCCACATGAATTCTAGCTTGAAGAGATTTTGGCAGGAATAGGCAACACAATCAGCATCTACGTCAAAGCTTCAGAAGCAACCAAGCAATGAAGGTACATAGCCTACGCTCGTATTTGTGTTTACTTGAATATCTCTAAACCCCTCCCAGCGGCCATTACCCTTGATTATTAGGATGAGGAATGGTCTCAAACCATTGACTATGAGCACATCCCCTTTAGGTGTAGGAAATTCCATGAGCACGGGCATCTCTTCCGCGAATTCCCTTTAAATAATCCTACCAAACCCTCCACGGAAGACCCCGAAAAATCCAAAGATGGCTTCATCCCAGTCACGGGAAGACGCAAGCTTCAAACCAAGAAGGAACCCTCGCAAGCCCCTCCGGAGACCCCTTAACCCACAACCAAGAACCCTTTCAATGCCCTCCAAACCCCGGATGACATACCTTCCTCCTCAACGACACCAAGGCAAGATCACACTAAATACCAAGGCACAATGAATCCCGAAGTTCTAGCCCAGAATCCATCCCAAACACCACCCACTGACTCCTCCCTTCCTGCTACACTGGGACCAGAGATGGGAGACCCAGACACAGACCTGGAGGATCGGGAGCTTGTTGGTATTGACATGACGCACCTGGAGCAGGCTTACCGTAAGCAACAATTATACACAATACCACCAAATCAGCTACGTAAGGTGCACAAAGTATTTCTCAACTCCTCTGTAGGGGGTTCGGCTAGAGCTAATGCGAATCTTCGCATCCAAAAAGGCACTTCAAAGGATCCACACAAAATAACAAAGGAAGAAAATAAATAGGGCAGGAAACCGAAACACCAACTAATTCAGGATGTCGGGAACTTCCTTGTCAACTCGGGTCAGATACATCTGATCTCAGACAACTTTCCTCCTCTCCAACACCCATCCTCCTCATGAAGATACAAACCTGGAATATAAGGGGCCTGAATGATAAAAATAAACAGGCTATACTCAGAGAAAGAATCAAGAAGGATCAACCAGACATTCTCATATTGCAAGAAATGAAATGCACGAGAAAGGAGGATTCCTCCACTCTAGAAAAATGCTGGAAACAAGCTAACCATGTAGAAATCAATGCCAAAGGAGCCGTTGGGGGCCTGGCTATAATGTGGAATCCATCCACAGTTCTGTTGGGTGACATCTTCACCTCCAAATGGACCATCACTGCCTCCTTCCGACTCATTGGCTCGAACAAATCCGATTACATCACCAACGCTTACGGTCCTGCCACACTAGGTGACAAGGATGCCTTCCTCAAGCACTTGGATTGGTTAGCAGATCACATCAACCCCCACAGATGGATCCTAGGGGGAGACTTCAACATAATCACAGGGTTGGAGGAGAAAAGGGGAGTTACACGTACTTTGGGAATAGACATTGAGCATTTCAACAGCCTCATTAGTCTAAGAAATTTCATTGATGTCAGTACAAACAATGGTCTGTACACTTGGACTAATAGGCGCTCAGGGGACCAACAGGTGTCCAGTAAAATAGACCGCTTCCTCCTGTCAGAAGCAGTTATGATGGATGACTTAGCTTGGAATGATACAATCATCAACTCCTCAGGCTCTGATCATTGGCCGATCCTCCTCACCATTAACATCACGGGCACTCTTGGAAGAAAACCCTTTCGCTTCGAGAAATTTTGGTTGAAACACCCGAACTTCCAAGCAAACATCAAAACATGGTGGGCAGAAGCAGCCATACCCACAGGGACCCCCATGTACAGATTCCAACAAAGGTTGAAGAATCTCAAACAACATATAAAAGTCTGGAATAAAGCTACTTTCGGTGACATCTTTCAATCCCAGGAGAACCTCCAACAAAAAATTCAACGTCTACAACAGCAGATCCGACAACATGGCCTTACGGACGCCCTAAAACACCAGGAAAAGAAACTAAACAATCAGTTAGTCGAAAGAAGAGCACAGGAGGAAATCCTCTGGAGGAAAAAGTCACGCATACAATGGATAAAACAGGGGGAAAGAAACACCAAATTTTTCCACAGATCCATTGTCCAGCAACATCAAACGAATCGCATCACCCACCTCATTTCGGACCAGGGAACAGAAATTCAACAACACTCTGACATTGAGAAGGAATTACTCTCCTACTATAAAAACCTCCTCTCTGAACCACCTATAGATCGATCTCATGCAATCGACACCATCCTCAGGAACATCCCCAAGGAGGTGACCAAGGAGAAAAACGAGGCGCTCATGAGAGCAATAACTCAAAAAGAGGTTGATCAATCCCTACGGGACACACCGATAGGCAAAGCGCCAGAACCAGATGGGTTTACCCCAGATTTCTTCCACCATTGTTGGAGCATTATTCATGAGGATGTTTGGGAAATAATCGAGGACTCAAGAAGATCAGGTCAAGTCCTCCAAGCCCTCAACGCCACCTTTCTCACTCTCATTCCCAAAGAAAATTACACCACCTCCCCAACACACTTCCGGCCCATTGCCCTCTGCAATGTCATCTACAAGCTCCTAACAAAGATTATTACCACCCGCCTCAAGCCCATCCTA
Source organism: Picea engelmannii (assembly GCA_009831015.1). Lineage (NCBI taxonomy): Eukaryota > Viridiplantae > Streptophyta > Pinopsida > Pinales > Pinaceae > Picea > Picea engelmannii. The sequence goes on along the minus strand of ML814275.1, from coordinate 113,849 downwards.
CCCTTCATCATCGCGCCAGAACAGACTGGTTACATGGAAGGCAAACAAATTCTAGACAATATCATTTTGGCTCACGAAGTGATACACTTGCTCCACTCTACAAAGACTCCAAGTATGCTTCTAAAACTGGATCTTTCAAAATCCTTTGATAAATTAAGCTGGGATTACTTGAAATCCACTCTTTTGGCCTTCGGTTTTGACCCCACTTGGGTCTCCTGGATAGTCAACCTCACTTCTTCTACTCTGTTTTCCATTCTAATCAATGGCGTCCCCCCAGCCCCTTCTCGCCCACCAGAGGCATAAGACAGGGGGACCCTCTCTCCCCCTTCCTCTTCATTATCCTAGAGGAGGGACTCATTAGAACCCTTAAGGCTGCCATTTCAGACCACTCCCTTTCTGGCCTCACCCTCCATGACTTATCACCCACTATCTCCCATAGTCAATTCGTTGATGACTCTCTCCTAATGGGGATACCTACAGTGCGAGAGGCCCTCCACATCAAGTCAATCATCAACCTCTTCTGTGAAGCCTCGGGAATGGATGTGAACCTTGCCAAATCACAGATCTTCTTTTTCAACACACCTGCTGAGATCCAGCACCACCTCACTTTCCTTCTAGGCTTCACCTGCAACACTCTATCTTCCACTTATCTAGGAATCCCCGTCATTGACAATCCGTTAGAAAATCTAGATTGGGATTCTCTACTCTCCAAATTTCACAAAAAACTCTCATTGTGGACCTTCCGCTCCCTCAATCTGTCTGGGCGCCTCATCCTTCTCAAGTCCGTCCTTCAAGCTCTTCCAGTCTATGCCTTCTCTGCTCTAGCAGCTCCGAATTTCATCCTCGCCACTTTAAGAAATATCCAAAGGCGCTTTCTATGGCAAGGCACCAAGGAAGAATGCAAAATAACCCTCGTAAGTTGGCAAAAAGTCTGCAAACCAAAGAAAGATGGGGGACTAGGCCTCAGAGACCCGCCCATTCTTAATAAGATCCTCAGTGCAAAAATTTGGTGGAGATGGTTAAAGCAACCGCAAGACCTTTGGGCACGCCTGTGGAGGAAAACAATACACCCCCACAACCCAGGAAAAAGAACTCATAAGATGGAATGGATAGCTTTTGGGCTCTCTCATCTGGAACACATTTAGAAACAACAGGGGTCTCATTGCAGAACACTCCTTCTGGGAGATACAAAACGGTACCTCAGACCTCTTCTGGGGGGGCTCCCGGAAACAAATCCCCGCCTTGCACAAAGACCCACAGTTGAGCGTCTTCCTCTCCCATACCACAGAAAAAGGTCTCATCAAAGTAGAGGACTACTTGAACCCTACAAGCAATCAGGACATCTGGCACAAATGGAAAAACAACCACAAGGCCTTGCACATTCCCAACGAAATCAACATTTAGCCCTTTCTGAATCACTTGGATGCAAGGAAAATCCTAAACCAACAAGGCAATGACATTCTAAGATGGGGACATACCTCCACAGGTACCTTCAACATTCAAGAGGCATGCAGGCTCAAAGCCGGGCACGACTCCCTACCGATAGAGGTAATCTAGAGCAAGATCTGGGAAAAAAATTCTTGGCCAAAATTCAGTACCTTTCTTTGGCTAACTATGCACAGTAGCATCCTCACTTGGGATAATTTAAGGAAAAGGGGATTCATAGGGCCCTCTTGGTGCCAACTCTATAGTTCATTGGAGGAAACACAAAACCATCTCCTAAATCTCTGCTCCTATAGCTCCAATATCTGGGATTATAGTGCCAGCCTCATGCACACCACAGATAGGAAGCGCACAGGCATTCAAGAAACCTTAGAAGCTTGGCGCACCTCGATCTTCCACTCCCCTATCCTCAACAAAATCTGGCAGCTTCTACTGGGCTTCATCCTCTGGCAAATCTGGAAAGAAAGAAATCGACGAATCTTCAAATCCGAGACTAAACCTTGGCAACAGGTTTGGAAAAGTATTCACTCCAACATCAAAGAAACAACCTCCCTCCATCCCTAGAATGATTAAGACTAGAACTGCCCGAAAAATGAACGCATTATCCTCCATCATTGGCAACTTCAACCACATTCCATTCCCATCGACTCTGGCACCAAGACACATTGTGAGCCAAGTCCCACAATGTGGAAGGTGCTAGAAACAGGGTACCACAAGATGAATTTCGATGGGGCCTCCAAAGGGAATCCAAGCCCGACTGGTTATGGAGCAGTCATTCGCAACAACAAAGGCGAAATCCTACACATTGTAGCGGGAAACATTGGGTACAACACCAACAACGCTGGGGAATTATGGGGTCTCCTTGGAGGCCTTCAAGTAGACAAAGACCAGGAGCTCTTCCCAATCATCGTAGAAGGAGACTCTCAAATAGTCATACATCTCCTCAGTCGACTCATGAATGGAGCTGACCCAGAGAAACTCTCCCCCAGCTGGAGACTTATGAATGGGCTCCTAAGAATTAAATCCCTCTTATAGCCCAACTGGGTAATCCTGCCATCCCACATTAGAAGGACAACAAACCAAGTGGCCGACTTGTTGGCGAATTATGGAGTTGATTTGATTGAAAGGGAATTCTCATTCACCCCGACCTCCACACACTCCCACCCCTGGGTTTTAGCTTGCAGAAACATTGCAAGAACCAAAGATCGTCCCCTGAATGGAGTGATACTGGGCAACATGTGCACACAAGACATAGAGAGGCCAACCGACCAGCTAGTCAGCCAGTTGGCACTCGTAGGTACCATCACGTCCCATCCCCCTCCAGGCCTTTCACCTTGAAATTTAAATCTCCACGCCGCCACAATGCTAAACCTTCACGCCAGGAGCCTGTCGCACGAGCTGGAGAACTTGCAGGAGGAGAGCGTGCATGGAGAGACGCACGTCACCTCAATGGTCACCTCTCCGTCCCGGACCAGGAGCCCTCATAGCCGAACTCAGGGGATTTTTCACTCTAAAAACTCCCGACGCCTTCCCTCCTCCTTACAGGTTCATGCTGGTCTTCAAGCTCTGCGCATCCACCCTCCCATCGATGCCATCCCTTATGCCACGCTTGAGAGGCAAGTCTAGGAGAGGCGCAGCCTGGTACGCAGCCAGGGGCAGAAAAATGCCAAACTCGACCCACCTCTCGAACACTGAAATGCCATGCACTGCTCCCCCTCTAGTTCTTGACGCTCTCCTTGTCCTGCCTCCTATTTTGGCTCATGCTCCAACAGAGAAGCAGCTTAAAGCCACCCAAGAACTCTCACCTCTTTCAAATGAGTATCGTTGCCGAGTTGAATGGTTCGACGCCCTCGGGAACTCCTTGGGCTTTGCACCACCCCCACCCTCGCCTCCTCCACCGAGACCACCACCTCCCGCCCTCAACCTGCCACGCTACCTTTATGAAGCCACCTCCGCCACCCCTACAGATTCCCCTTTTCGTCCCCCTTGCCACATCCATGCTAACTAGGAAGAAATTATTCAAGCTCTGAACGATTTGGCCAAAGGACAATAGGATATCAAAACAACCCTCAAGGATTTGCAAGCGCAGGATGAAGAAAAAAGGAGCATAGTGGACAAATTGTTACTCTTCATCCAAGACCTCAGGCAAGCGAGCACAGAACAAGACAAGGGCAAGCTGAAGAATACCCAAGTCTTCGCAGGCCCTTCCTATGGTCTAGGTCTCTGAAAAATTCTCCTTTTCTGGTCTTTTACTCCATGTTTTTTCAGTTCATTAGGAAAAAGTATAAACAATTAGCTCTGCTTAGACAGTTAGCTCTTCTTAGCTTAAATTTCAGACAACCCAGGGCCCTGTGTGGCATAGTAGGTTTTCTCAGCACAACCACATATGTGTATGTTTGGACAAGTGGCATTATATTTTTGAACCAGGGCCAATAGTGGTTTCCCAGTCGGGCACTGTTGACACCTAGAACAGACAGTCTATAAATTTTTAAAAAGGATCTAATACAATTACTAACTTACAAA
>ML814275.1:94325-109828 GCA_009831015.1 Picea engelmannii | reverse complement strand
TTGACATCTAAAATGTTGGGCATGCATGTAGACTCAGATGGTGTATTCATCGACAATAGAGAAGAGTATGGATAATCTTCATCTTCATCCAATCATTCATCTAAAGACAATGTAGACTCTAATGGTATTTCAGAAACCATGAGTCAATCTGAATAAGTGCATGAAACATTTTATGTATTTTTTTATCCATATGATGTTTGTATGGTAACTAGAAATGAGCATTGAACTTACATTTGATCTTACATGAAGTTATGAATCTTTTTTTTATGTTTTATGAATTATATGTTCTGATTATGGATAATATAATAAAATTTCTTAGCTCATATGTTTTGAATATGGACAATATAACAATACTTTTAAGAAATAATTTATGTTTCATTTAATGTAACTTGTATTTACTTTTTTTTTATTAAAAGTAAAACAAAATATTATAAAGTGACGTTGAATTTTTAAACTATAATGTGATATTTTCATGGCATTATGTATTACCTTTTGCTTTGAGTGATAAAAATATTTTAAAAGTAAGCATTTAAGGGTTGATTTTATGATTTGTTTACAGTAATGATGAGTTCTTTTACCACTTTATAAAAATGTGTCATTTTCATACCCCAATTTTAGAATGGGTGCTACCGATAGTAGTACTTTTCAATTTGATGGTTGATTTTAAGGTTTTGGTTTTAATGGTACCAAGTGCTAAAAATACGATTTCAAATTATCTAAAATTTTAACGTTTTGAAAAAAAAAAAATTCAAAAACATCTTTTTTTTTTAGGTGTTGATTTTAAGGTTTTTCTAAGCTACTATTTGAGTTTTGAAGGATTTGTTTGAAAAATGTTGTAATTTTGACCCCATTTTAAAAATTGGTGCTACCAGTAGTACCACTTTTTGATTTGGGGGTTGATTTTGATGTTTTTAATGTAAAAATATGGGTTTTTTGGGCCAAAGTTCTCGTTTTGAAGTCACGGTTCTCATTAAGTCGGTAACTTTGTTGAAAAATGAAACTGCCAAGATGACATCTGTATGTGAGCCAGTTGGAATAGCTGGGTGGCCACCGATATCCACCTAGATCATGTGACATATCACGTCCCCATCTATAACATGCCTCAAGAAAATGGTTCAATTGATATATATATATATATATATATATATATATATATATATATATATACAAAATAATTTTATTTCTCTTTTATATATTATTTTAACAATGGCCAAACAATAATTATTATCATAAAATCAGTAAATAATCTTATTAATGATAGACAATACCATGGTTTTCTACCACTACTTTATTTATATATATTTAAATATGGGCAATATTTGATCATCATAATTATATATATTTAAATATGGGCAATATTTGATCATCATAACTTTTTATAGAACAAAAAATAAATTTTGGTATATTTTCATGAAATTTTGATCATTATCCTTTATCAAAGAATTTTTAACAATTTTTTGTGTATTTTTAAAAGGAATAAATGTAATAGGTGATGGAACACTCTATATAGAAATAGGTTTCCAAAAATGTAGCATGCAAGACATATCAACACCACCACCTTATATAATTCCATCCATTTCATAACTCTAACATGTCAGGAGTGGCTTGAGCACCCACGTTCCTCCATCGTAGGCTTAGACAGACGAGCCCTACGAGATGAAGAGCTCTCGGTTCATTTCATAAAGACAAGAGGACTTTTATAGTAAATTCAGGCTCCTTGGGCATGCACCGTGCCAAGGATGACTTCACCAATGGTTTCATGTGACAGAGGTGAAGGTGATGTCTTGACCGAAGAAGCAGGCTGTATGGGTGTCCCATGGAAGCCATGTGCACCCCACCGAAAGTTGGAATGCTTGGAAACGACGGGCACTTCGGCAGCATGAGCGCCCAACTGACCAAATGAAGCAAAACAAGAGTTGGGGAAGCTTGGACACCTTAGGCGTGCGTCGTGCCAAGAGGAGATGAAAAAACAACAAAGAAAACATGCATTGGATGCTTGGCCAAGGGATAGACCAAAAACAGAGCATGAACTTGGCTTGGGCGCCTAGAAATGAAGGTTGAATGAATAAGATAAGTAAGAGTGCGTCTAGGCAAGGGAGCATGCCCTTTGGAAATTCGACTCGAATTGCTAAGTGAAAAAAACGACCAAGGGGCACATTAGTTGGAAGGGACACATCGGTTGGAAGAGATGCACCACTTGGGGAAGTGGGTCGCCTATAAAAACCAAAGGAGAGATTCATTTGGGAGGTAGATAGAAAGTGCAATCTTCTTTCATAATCACAGATTGGGGAGTTCGGAGGCAATGACTAAGTAAAAGGGGTGAGCTCGCCCCAAGGAGCCAAGTAGACCTTGGAGGGTAACTCGAACTACCTTAGGGAGGCTGCACCGAAGAGGCAGAAAGGGTGAGTTCTTCTTGAAGAAAGGAGCTGGAAAATGAATGAACTTTTGTGAAGAAGGGAGAGTGTCACAGGTCGCACCATTTTCGAGACAAGAGCAACATGCTTGTCAAAGATGAAGTATGAAGAACTTTCATGCAGATGAGGCAATGAAGGAGGAGTGCACAGGTTGGCTCGGTAAAAGAGTCTTGGTATTTTCGTGAAAGCTTTCTCTGTGTAATTTGAGTGAAATCTCCCCTTTGTAAACTTTCTTTGTGTGGCATGAGTTGAGCTCGACACACTTTGGTTTTGTATAAATATTTGGGTGTTAGGCCAATTTGGTCACCCACTTGCACATTTCATCTTGTTACTCTATGAATGTTCTTTACTTGTTATTTTGGCTAAGTATAAGAACCACACATAACGAATAAGTAATAAAAGAAATGGTGAAGGTAGGCGTAGTCCAGGTCAAGTAACTTGGAGTGGCCTTGCTACCAAGAGAACGACTACAGTGTCACATGGTGATTGGGAACGTTGGGTGTTTTCCGCCACCCAACCCAATGTTCACCATTCCCGTGAAAATAACCTTCATATATGGAAAATATTTATTATTTCCATGTTGGAGAATTATTACCTCTTAAGAGTATGTGTCACTAATTTAATTGTTAAAAATCATATTATTTTTCTTTTAAAATTCAACCAAGACATGATAGGAAATAAACTTATAATTTTTCATAATCTTTCTACAATTACTTTTCAATAATTTTTGTTTATGTGTACCGCTAATATTTCATGTTGTATTATGTATATTTTTCTATAAGATTGACATTTTCATAAGTAATAATGTCAAATGATGTGTTAATGGTTTTCCTATATAACCAAATGATGTGTTAATGGTTTTCCTATATAACCGAATGATTTGTTAATGAATTCAATTTTAAAAGTTAAAGAATTAAAAATTGAGATATTGTTTGAGTATGATCATGCACTCACTCCACTGTGTTTTTTAACTTAGTAAAAATTTCTAGAAAGAATTCAACGATTTGGACATGGTTTAACTTTCCACAAGTTTAATTATTTGAAAAGATGGCTATAAAATTACAATTAAAATGTGATTTTAAGTTATCAATTGGATTCAACTTGGGTGGTTAGGGAGGAGAAATGTTATCCTCTCCACATGGGTACAAATCCCACTTGTGACATGTTTCGCTCTTTGTGAGCCAATTATCTCCAAGGCTATGAACCAGAAGTAATATATTACCCTTACTTATGGGTTAGATGGTGGGTGCTTGGTTACATGTTAAAAAACAAATGCGACTTTATGTTAAATATCCAAGCTATTTTCATGGCAAACTAGTCTTGATATTAGTTGTCTTTTTCTCTAAGAAAAAAGATTTATACTCAATATTTCAAGGGTGAAATCGGAATATACATCAAACTACTTATCCAGGCTCAAAATTATAACAATCATATAACTATCATGTAGAGAGTTCTACTACTATCCTATCACTACATATTACATTCATCTTGCTCCTTACAGGAAACCTCCAAAAGGTCTATGTCATCCTTCAATCTACCCAATGTCTCCATACATATAGAAGAAACAAAAACACAAGATATAAATACAAAATATCAAGACTTAAACTAAAGACTGAAAAAAAAAATACCTTGCTTCAGAACACGACTTTAACAATAGTTGCTACTTGTGAGCCTCCTTTGAACTCCTGCTAAAAAAAATCCTTCTTGTAATTGAAGAGATTCTTTTGAAAATTGATCGACAAGAGAGTTAAATTCTCGATATACACAAACAAAAGAATTTTCTTCAAATCTTCGTTTCACCTCCAAGACTTGGATCATAATAGGTTCTAAAGTGAAACTATTAATTCTACATTTACTCTTTGCCTAGTCCACCTTTAACTTGGAGTCTCCAAATAATTGTAATTTCCTTAACCCTTTTTCTATTGTAGTTTTCAGAAGGAGCCACAATGCAAAGAGCTCAGCTCTATTTTTAGTATCTTTTCCTACCGCCAACTTCATATTGAAATAGTGAGATTGATTAAGACAAAGAAAAACATCAGTTCTACACAATCCCAGAAAACCTTGACAAACTCCATCTGAGAAGACCCAAGCCTAATAATAGTTAATAATAAGTTCCTTTAAAAATATAATAGCCTTTTCTTTTGATGAATTCCAATAACCATCATAAACACTCCTAATTTTATGTGCTACCTATGTTGAATATTAAGTTATAAATGACACCTAATACAATGAGTTTGTAGGTGCACACATTAGTCCAAGTAATTCAATTTTTGAAATATTATGCATTGGCATACTTTAGTGTCAATGACATATCATATATTATCATTATCAAAATAAATTCATGCTAAAATATACCTAATTATCTTGTGGTTAGCCTCCATCTCACTTACCACCTAAACATTGATATGAAAAATAATACCCTTCTCAACTTTAAAATAAAAATATATAAATAACCACATCATAATATTTTTAAATTTCCATTACTATCAAATATTTTAGAATATCCAATTATTGAAAAAAAATCAATTCACAACATAATACTTTTAATTTTAAATAAATTTCTATTGTCATCAAATATTTTAGAATATCCAATTATTGAAAATAAAACCAATTCAACACCTGATTATATTGATCCATGTGGAAAAATATGTTGATTGAAAAATTATTATGCTAATTTATAACAACCTTATTGTAGTCATAAATATCAATTTATATATTTAATTATAAGATTATATTATTTTATATTTGTATATTTAATTATAAAATTATATTATTCTATAGTATATTATATTATATTAAAAAATAAAGTTTTAATTGATTAAATGTTTATTTTGAAAAAAATTAGATTCAAATATTAAATAACATTTTGAAGGAAAATTACCATGTATCATTTAAATTATATAAATAACTTTTAATAATATATAGTATAAGGATTCATATATCCTATCAAATATCATTATATCAAATAATTATGCATATCAAATAATTATGTGGAAGGAGGATATATTACCATTATTTCAAATAATTATGTGGAAAGAAGATATATTGTATTTGTATTTTTTTGGGTTAGGTGTTTTAATTATCTCAACATTAAAATAAACTTTGTATTATTTTAATCATGGTTGTTTATTAAGAAGTTTAAATATTTCATGATTTGGATTTTTTAGGTTATTATTATTGAAATTTGGTTATGTAATTTTTGGTGAAGTTGCAATTTTTTATTATTGAAATTATATTTTTAAATGCATAAATAAATTAAACACCCTAAAAAATCATATTACACTTAAATTATACAATATCAATAAGTGATATATGTAATTCCAACCATTCTTTTAAATTTTTAATTAAATTTTAAATAAAACTATTAAAAAAATAAGTGATATATGTAATTCCAACCATTCTTTTAAATTTTTAATTAAATTTTAAATAAAACTATTAAAAAAATATTTAAATGATAACATATTTAAATCACACTGTTATTTATAATATTCTTGAAAATAAATAAATATATTAATCAATGAATACAATTACATGAATTAATATTAATATTATATGATGCCATGTTAATATCATGTTGATATGCCATGTTGATATGTTATTCACTCTCCCCCTTGTATATGAGCACATTTGTGAAATAAATTTTATGAAAAAAATAATTTATTGCAATGATTTTATTTATTTATTTTTTTAAATTATTACGGTGCTAAAAACACATTTAATATCATGAATTGATATTACAATTACAGTGCTAAAAACACATTTAATATCATGAATTAATATTACATGCTGCGATGTTGATATGTTATTACAACCTTGTATATGAGCACATTTAGAAAAAAAGTAATTTATTGCAATGATTTTATTAAGTTAACTTTTTGGGGATTGGGAAAGTTTATTACAGTGCTAAAACACATTTAATATGGTGTTTTGTTACACTTTATATGAAATTAAAATAGTAACAATTTGGAAAACAACTTATTTTATTATTAATATTACAATTACAGTGCTAAAAACACATTTAATATCATGAATTAATATTACATGCTTCCATGTTGATATGTTATTACAACCTTGTATATGAGCACATTTAGGAAAAAAGTAATTTATTGCCATGATTTTATTAAGTTAATTTTTTGGGATTGGGAAAGTTTATTACAGTGATAAAACATATTTAATATGGTGATTTGTTACACTTTATATGAAGTTACCATAGTAACAATTTGAAAAACAACTTATTTTATTTTTATTCATCGTTATCTTGTTTATCTTTTTCATTATAATTTTTCTTAAAGTTATTATACCTGTTGATAGGCATGGTATATAGCTTTGAGTTAGGTTTGACTTTCTATTAGTTCATGGTTGACCATAAAATATACACCCCTTTATCTAAAGTTTTAAAAAATAATGATTTATTTTAAATTTTAAATCTCATTTATCTAATATCTTATTGGCCAAAGACTTTGAAGTCTTATTGTTGCCTTCACTTCCCCCAATGTCATTGTAATAAATATTTCTTGTTTTTTAATATATACTATCAAAAGTGGGGCCCATCTTGCAGAATTTGTGAGGCAGGTATAGCGCATGCCAATGCCGTACTTGTTCTTCATACCATGGGTTCGAGGTCTTAATTCGAATTATAACATACACGTGAAGAGACATGAGTACAATCAATGCATTGAAAATTATAAGATACGAGTGAAGAGACATGAGTACATTCAATGCTGCAATGCATGTAGAAGAGTAAAAGCCTAATCTAGAAGAGTAAAAGCCTAATCTGCTCTATTTTCACCATACAATACATCGTGATGAGGAAGTATATGCAACCAATAAAGTTATGTATAGAAAAATCAATATTTTGTTTGGTTTTTGGTTTGTTAGTATGTTTGTAATTTGTGAGATTAGTTTATAGTCTAAGAAATTATGCTTTAAGGGTATTTAAATTGATAAAATTATCAAGGATCACATCTAGTTTGGGTCACACCAACTTTTAACATGGCTAGAATTTAGGTGTCTCCTCCCAAGTATCGAACCTAGGTCACCATACAAAATGAGGCCCTTCAAAAACAATTGCGCTAACGAGATTTGATTATAGAAAAATCAACATTACCTTATATACAATGTTGTATTATATATATTAGATAATAGATAAATTTTTATTAATTGGTAGTTTTTGAACATTATAAGAAATAAAGAGTAGGTGGAAGTGAATGTTTTGATTATAGTGTAACTAAGTTGTACAAAAGAAAATAAAATCGATGAAAGTGAAGCGATAGTAGCAAAAATGAAAGTTGCAAGGCACAAATTTATGATCGTTCTAAAACTTCTTACACATGACATTATAAATAATGTGTATATAAATTAATTATGGATTCCTCATAGATAAGATGTTAAATTGGTTGTAATATTTGGTTTTATGTATGGGACTAACTTAAGCTAAATACTACTATAAAACACATGACTCCACTAGAGATAGTTTTGGCAATAGCCATAAGGGATAATAGTTTACTTATGGGTACTATCTAGGCTAAAACCACCTTTTTGGCCCTAGAGTAAGACCTAAATTGCTTTGGATTGCATAATAGCTTGTATTCCTTTAACATAAGGAAACATGTTAACGACCCAAGACCCAAAGACATCTGGTAGGAGTGGAAGCTTGTCCCCTTATGAACCACCAACAAGTCATTTCAAGTGGCGTAGTTTTCCTTAAATAACAATGATGAGTTAGTTGCATTCATGGATAGCAACCAATGATAATTATCCTCAATATGACAACTTAGTTATCATATATTTTGTCACCGTCAATATAAAAAATTAAAAATTAAAAACTTGATTATAAGACATTCTTATCTTCTTTCTACTTTTATAAATTATTATTTATTTAAAAGAGTTAGACCTATCTGGGATATCAATTCAACATAAAGCAAAATATGAAATTTTAACAATGAAGGGTGGTGGCAATGGCAAAGATTCATTGTGACCTATATGTATCTTGTCCTCTTTAATTTAATGGAAATCGAGTTTAAAAATAAAATAGTAAAAACCACTTGTTAGGTTGTTGGATATTTTAGATCTTATCTTTTTAGAGAAAGAAAGAGGAAAGTATATTTGAATCATAATAAAGATGGTGTATATAGGAGCATTATCATTAGAGCACATAGATTTGGTATATTATTTACAGATATTAGATGTGGAATATATGAATTTCGAGTTGTACAAGTGTACATATCTCATAGAGTCAAGGATGTTGCATCTTATAGAGTTAGTTATTAAATGTGGAATATATGAATTTTGAGTTGTACAAGTGTACATATCTCTTAGAGCCAAGGATGTTGCATCTTATAGAGTTAGTTGTGGTGTTTAGAAATAGTTAGTTGTGGTGTCTAGAAATGACATGATATATACTTAATAAAAAAAAATACTGTTATATTATTAAAATGATCTAAGAATAATATTAGTAATGGAAGAAAACATTCACACATAAGAAAGTACAAGAGAGAGTATACAAGTATGAGAGAAGATTTTCACAATTGTACACATGTTATATACTCATTTGTATTACTATATATAGAGTACAAAATTGTTGGACAAGTGATCAAAGTTGACTAAGTCTCCAATAAAATCCAATAAAGTGGACAAGTGATCAATTTAAACTAAGTCACTCAAAATATATAAGAGTACAAATATACTCAAGTAAAAAAATAAAATAAAAATAAAGTACAAATACATGTTTACACGTGTTTGTTAGACTAATTCTCATCAATTTCTCCTTTCTAAGAGAAAATTATCTGCAATTCATTGAATAAGAGGAAAGGGCTACTCAAATGTTGACTAGAATAACCACTTGTCTAGAGTGGAAAAAGTGTCTTTGCAGACAACCAAAGTAAGTGGTGATTTGATGCCACTTGGTGGGTATGCTATAGACATAAAGAAAAGTATCTATAAGCAAGGTATGCTAAAAATTTGGAATTGTGGCCTTTGGATGTTTCACTGAAATAGATTCCTCAAAGTGGCATGACTCATACAACTTCCACTTGTTGATCACATTCACCACCTCGTATATGTCACATTAAGGTGGGAGGTACAACTTAAAGGCATTAAGACCCATTTGTTGTATGATGGGGAAGGGCCATATTGAATGGGTTTGAGCTAGTGATGTTGTTAATTCTTCAAGTGTTACTTATTCAAATGCAATGAAACTTAATCACCAACCTTAAAATGTAGAGTAATTCAATGTTGATCATGAAGTGTCTTATACTTGGGTTGTGTCTAATGAAGGATGTTTCAAACCTTACTATGGATCTTAAGCAAATTCTTCAGAAAATAATAATCTTGGAATGTGAATGGAGTTGGGAGAGAAACTAGGATCTTTTAAGGAGCAAGAGGATATAAACCAAAATAGACCTTAAAAAGAGAGTGTCATGTATAGACATGAGTGACTTTGTTGTAGTTGTGTTGCAAAATATGAAAGTACTAATCCGGTTATATGTTCCACTGGTAATAGATGCAAAGAGCATGGACCGAGGTTATATTCACTACCTTAGTTTGGCCATTAGGTTGTGTATAGAATTTAGTAGAGAACCAAAGTTGATAGCCTAAACACTTCCATAAGATTTTTCAAAAGTGACTAAGAAACTTGGAGTCATAATACAAAATGATGGTCAATGATAATCCAAAATGACTCCAAACATTCTGGAAAATATGTTTTGCAGCTTTAGGTGCATCACTAGTTTTGATGCGTGGGATAAAAATTGTCGTCTTCAAAAGTCTACATACTACCACTAAGATGTAATCATGCTTACAATAAGTTGTGGGTAGACCATTAATGAAATAAAAAAAGATAGATTCCCAAGGCTTGGAGGGAATCAACAGAAGTTTGTACAACCTAAGCGCCATGTCAACAAGCTTGCTTTGGTTGTAATGTGAATATCTTTGGATGTACTGTTTCACTTGTTTTCACATGGAATGCCAAAATAATTACCTTTGTAGGTGTAACCATTTATTTTGCAAACCAAATTTTCCTCCATAGTATGAAGATTGGGCATGCTTAATCAGAAGAAGGTGAGTTGATCCAAATGGAACACACAATTGATTCAACTTGAAATAAAGCCATCATAGACTATGCAATCAAGGAAGGGGGTCTAATTAAGCATAGTATGTTGTTGTATGGATTCCATGAATGGACCAAAGTTAATAGGCTTTGTGGAATATTGGGATTTCTAGTCCTCATAGGTGGCACATCTAAGACTCGAGATAGAAAGAGCATTGGCAAAGGGTCTTCTTAGGAGATTAGCCATTTTAATTTAGTTACCCTTATTATATTGAAAGATCAAACAAAATTAAGTAAACCAAAGCAAGGCTATGGAAAAACGTAGACAAAGAAATCTCGCGAGAGGAAAACACCATCCTCAAATCATTTAATGATATAAAGACAACTATCTTCTCCCACTTTGAAGAGTTATACATTGAGAGAGGTGGAGTGGAACTTGAAGAGATTGAGCAGATGTTGATGAATATCCCAAATATAATCACAGAAAGGGATAGTGAAATGCTAACACATAAAATTTTTGAAGATGAGATCCTCAAGGTTGTACAGGATTTGGCTCCAGATAAGGTGCCTAGTCCAGATGGGTTTTCAATCCATTTCTTTAGGTCAAGCTCGCACACCATAAGATTTCATTTTGTCAAGATGCTTCAATATGTGAAAAAATCCAATAGGTTGGGTAGAGGGACGAATTCAACATTCTTGGTGCTAATTCCAAAAGGAGATAACCCCTCTTCCTTCAGTCAATTTCATCCAATTTCACTATGTGATTCCTCTTATAAGGTGCTTACGAAGATAATCACAAGTAGATTGAAGAAAGTGCTACCTAAAATCATATATGAAAACCAAGGAGGCTTCATGGAGAAGTGACAAATCATGGACAATATTATTCTAGTTCATGAAGCAATTCATTCCAATCGAGAAAATAGGCATAAAGGTATGATTATTAAGGTAGATACATCAAACACTTTCGATAGATTTAGGCACTCTATTGGAAGTAGTTGTTTTTTGCCTTTTTATGGTTGTATCTATAGGGTAGCAAATAGTTGTCTTTTAAAATTATGTTTAAGACTTCTCAAAACAAACTTTTTTGTAATGATTGTTGTAATCTTTGGTACAACCTTTTTCTTAATATAAATATCCTCCAATTAAGGTTAATAATAAAAAAAAAAATACCAAATGAAATTGTTGAATCCCATTTTAAATGTCTTTATTCCTACTTTTTAAAGCGAGAGTTGAAAATTTTAAGGGGCTAATGATTAGTTTGTAAGATAGTTTTCTTGTAAAGAATATATTGTTTCCATTGCTTGAGTGCTTGGAAAGTGCACAAAACTTATTGCCATAAGTGTTGCAATGAACTTCGCTTAGGACATGATCTCTTAATGGTCACATGCCACTAGATGTCCTTCGTACTAAAGAATAATGCATATGGCATATTATGAAGCATCTACCTCAATTTTAAAACGATGTTTAAATCATAGTATGTAGGTTTTCACAGTTCCTCATAATGTTGTATTAGATTTCTGGATATACACAGTTTATATCCATAAATCTAATATAGAACGATGTTTAAAGTTAGGAAGAGACAAAACGACACATAATAGAGAGCATATTTTAACTTCTAAAATGTTTTCACTACTTACCCATTCAATCAAGTTAGAAGATTCTTAATTAGGAATCATTTGCCTCAATTTTAAAAGGATGTTTAAAGTTAAGAAGAGAAAAAAGAATATAGATCAAAGAGCATTTTTTAACTTTTGAAATGCTTTCTTTGCTTTAAGAGTTGAATTAGAATGCTCATACTTGATTCAATGGGTAAGCAGTGTGAAACTAATGTCAAAAAAAATTCTATAGAAATTCATGCCTCCTAAGAATCTATAGAGGTCATTAATGGTGGCAAGAGTGGGAAAAAATGCATACATGGTATATTTAATTTTATTGACGCATATTTTGGTATAACTGTAAATAATTGGGAGTAGGGGACTTTAAAATTATATGGGAGCATAATTTTTTTTCGACATAATGGTAAGTTATCACAAGGAATTATTTAATAATTATAAAGTAATTTACCATTAGAGATATAATAAAGATGGTAAATTCTAAAAATGAGAGTAATTTTTATAATTTCGTGAATGCATGTGTTTTGAATATTTTTTACAAAGTGACCCCTCTGCATGCCATATGTAATGAAAATGGGCAATGAAGATCCAAGAACCAACTCAATAAAATATTATATGTTCTAAATGGGATGTAAACCTAGGGTTCTTCAAACACATTTGTGTATGAGTTAATGACATGTTGTATATCAAATGGAAGTAATTTCCCTTTGTTGTCTACCTTGACTTCATAAATAATGCACAATGGCATGAATTTGTTAAGAGTAACCTATTTAACAACTATGTTTCTAGAAGTATAGGTGGGATAAGATAAGAAGTGGAAGTGAGTTTGTATGTCTTACCATCCTTGTGTAGCTTATAGGGGTTGAAATATCCATCATGTTGTGCATGTATGAAAAATGATATGGCCTTCCCAAAATCGTATCAAAATAATTGAGAGGTGTGATGTCACGCTCCACTGTGTCATAAAAGGGTCCATTGCAAATGAGATGGAGCACCTCCAAGTGATAAGAGTAGGTTGTCAAAATTCCATAGCCTATCTACGTTGATATGGATTGGGGGTGATGAATAGTTAGTGATTGCAAATATACTACCAACTATTCGGACACCACATTATTCTAGCTACCATTGTCCATGATGATAGAATCCAATCTATTCTTAATTTGGAAGTTTTATATGATGAGGGCTTCCTCCTCATTATGTATGTATTTCTTGGCAATTAGAACTAGGTGTGTATTTGTTATAGTTGGGGTCGTGATGTTTATGTCAAAACCTTTGACGAACAATTAGTGTTTAGCTAAGGAGGAATTGCGCCTTCATAACAATAATGGCCTAGAGGACCTTGGAATCGTGATTATAATGCTCATATACTCTACGGTAGGATAACTATTTCTTCTTGATTTATTCTCCAATAGCAAGTGTTTTGTTTGAAGGCCCTAACTTTTGTCCACTATTATTGGGTTGTCCCTTGGAAGTAGTAAGGGGTCAAGAAGAGGAGATGGGATCCTTTTGACTAACATGATTGGTCTTAAGCAACTTAGATTCTATTTTGGAAACAATCTAGAAGGCATGCTCTAGGTAAGTAACAAACAATGGTTCTATTTCCTTCCTTAAATGTAACAACAACCCATAGTTCTAGTGTCTTTGGAGTCCCTTACCTTGAGATTGATGGACATTGTGTTAAAGATGGACCAATAAACTATTTAGGATGAGTATCTTGAGATTTTTTAAAGTTGTAACCACTTTGCGACAAAGCATCCTTGCACCTTAATATGTAGAATCTCTTGCACACGATATCCTTGAAATCTCCCTAAGTGTTGATTGGAGGTTGGTTGTTTGTTTCCAAATGTTGGGTGTTGGTTTGCAACCATGTGAGGGATTTGTCCTCCATGTGAACTTCAAAGCCCATAATCTTGTTTTCCTTTGTTAAGTTCAACTAGGTTTTGAAATAAGTTCCATGCCACATATCAAACTTATCACCATTGGGATCCACATCAAATTTAGGCACTAATAGTTTAGTGTTCATCTTGAAGGTCCACTAGACAATGGGAATTAATTGGTAAATAGTGGGTTGAGGTTGAGTCCATGGTAGGTCCTCTCACTAAGTGGTGATGATGCATCACTTTATATCAGAACTCTTATTTTTATTGGTCATGTTGTTGTTGCTAAGTAATGACATTTTCCAATAATAGGCATTGTTTCCCTATGTTTGTTTGGAAAACACTTGCACAAGAGTAGATTCATTGTTGGGCATCTCAAGATGTTTTTCTTGTCAATCGAACCACTATCATGAATATGATCCTCACTTTAAGTCAATTTTCTACTTTCGTGTCTCTTTCCTTCCATTGCAAGCTACAAGCAAATGGAAATACTTCTTTGACATTTTATTTGGGTGAAGTACCGTGTGAAACAATCTTTGTGGTTGGTTTCCTAGGGCCTTTTTCACTTTGTCTAGAAACGATGTAGGGTTTGGCCTAACATATATGCATGCTCATGGGACAAAGATAGCGACCAAATGGGTTTCATGGCCATGAATGGTAATTGACACTGGAAAATACTTGTTTGGCACCACATCCAAAATTATACATATGCTAATGGAATACCTATACATTATAGTTGTTACGACATATTTGGTGTGGTCAAAGCCTTTAATATCGTAGACTCGTGTGTTCTCAAGAAGATATAGCAAGTTTGGTAATCAATATCTAATTAGTTACATTGAAACTATGTAGATTATCTTCGGAAATATGATTTAGTTGCATGATCAATTTGGACTTTCTTGAAAGAAAGAGGACAACTTGGATTAATTCATTCGATTGTAGGAAAATAGTTGGCAAAGAAAGGATTTCATGAGTTGGGTGATTTGTGGGACAAGGACATGGATAAGTGGCTACCCTTGAGAGATCTTAATTGATCTCAATGGTATGATAGCTGATTATGGATTATTATTTGTTTAAGCTAAATCTAAATGCCTAAGTACACATTTGGAAGGAATGGAAAATGATTTATGGAAAAACATTATGTTGATGACCATTTTGGTCATCAATTTCTAGCTGACAAAGCATTGAGAGGCTCCCCTTATTTCAAAATGCTCACACAAGTTTTCACACACTTTCACCGAATTGTTACTACAAATTTTAAAGGATTCATTTCCCACTCCTAGCGCTATCATGTTTCATACTATTATTCATTTTTACCACATATATTTTATACCATTTTAAATATAACTTTACTTCGTAAATGTTCTACCTTTGAGTTAAAACCTTAACATTACTCCATGCCAAAAAGTAAAATATAATTATTATTATATCTTATTTTTTCCCATCATAACTTATTTATTTTAGCCTTGACTTCCACCATATACCATTATATATCAACACTTTATTTTATATCACATGCAAACATCCTCCTTCACTCTCACATCAAAATATT
>ML814275.1:75539-94225 GCA_009831015.1 Picea engelmannii | reverse complement strand
TATTACAACCTTGTATATGAGCACATTTAGAAAAAAAGTAATTTATTGCAATGATTTTATTAAGTTAACTTTTTGGGGATTGGGAAAGTTTATTACAGTGCTAAAACACATTTAATATGGTGTTTTGTTACACTTTATATGAAATTAAAATAGTAACAATTTGGAAAACAACTTATTTTATTATTAATATTACAATTACAGTGCTAAAAACACATTTAATATCATGAATTAATATTACATGCTTCCATGTTGATATGTTATTACAACCTTGTATATGAGCACATTTAGGAAAAAAGTAATTTATTGCCATGATTTTATTAAGTTAATTTTTTGGGATTGGGAAAGTTTATTACAGTGATAAAACATATTTAATATGGTGATTTGTTACACTTTATATGAAGTTACCATAGTAACAATTTGAAAAACAACTTATTTTATTTTTATTCATCGTTATCTTGTTTATCTTTTTCATTATAATTTTTCTTAAAGTTATTATACCTGTTGATAGGCATGGTATATAGCTTTGAGTTAGGTTTGACTTTCTATTAGTTCATGGTTGACCATAAAATATACACCCCTTTATCTAAAGTTTTAAAAAATAATGATTTATTTTAAATTTTAAATCTCATTTATCTAATATCTTATTGGCCAAAGACTTTGAAGTCTTATTGTTGCCTTCACTTCCCCCAATGTCATTGTAATAAATATTTCTTGTTTTTTAATATATACTATCAAAAGTGGGGCCCATCTTGCAGAATTTGTGAGGCAGGTATAGCGCATGCCAATGCCGTACTTGTTCTTCATACCATGGGTTCGAGGTCTTAATTCGAATTATAACATACACGTGAAGAGACATGAGTACAATCAATGCATTGAAAATTATAAGATACGAGTGAAGAGACATGAGTACATTCAATGCTGCAATGCATGTAGAAGAGTAAAAGCCTAATCTAGAAGAGTAAAAGCCTAATCTGCTCTATTTTCACCATACAATACATCGTGATGAGGAAGTATATGCAACCAATAAAGTTATGTATAGAAAAATCAATATTTTGTTTGGTTTTTGGTTTGTTAGTATGTTTGTAATTTGTGAGATTAGTTTATAGTCTAAGAAATTATGCTTTAAGGGTATTTAAATTGATAAAATTATCAAGGATCACATCTAGTTTGGGTCACACCAACTTTTAACATGGCTAGAATTTAGGTGTCTCCTCCCAAGTATCGAACCTAGGTCACCATACAAAATGAGGCCCTTCAAAAACAATTGCGCTAACGAGATTTGATTATAGAAAAATCAACATTACCTTATATACAATGTTGTATTATATATATTAGATAATAGATAAATTTTTATTAATTGGTAGTTTTTGAACATTATAAGAAATAAAGAGTAGGTGGAAGTGAATGTTTTGATTATAGTGTAACTAAGTTGTACAAAAGAAAATAAAATCGATGAAAGTGAAGCGATAGTAGCAAAAATGAAAGTTGCAAGGCACAAATTTATGATCGTTCTAAAACTTCTTACACATGACATTATAAATAATGTGTATATAAATTAATTATGGATTCCTCATAGATAAGATGTTAAATTGGTTGTAATATTTGGTTTTATGTATGGGACTAACTTAAGCTAAATACTACTATAAAACACATGACTCCACTAGAGATAGTTTTGGCAATAGCCATAAGGGATAATAGTTTACTTATGGGTACTATCTAGGCTAAAACCACCTTTTTGGCCCTAGAGTAAGACCTAAATTGCTTTGGATTGCATAATAGCTTGTATTCCTTTAACATAAGGAAACATGTTAACGACCCAAGACCCAAAGACATCTGGTAGGAGTGGAAGCTTGTCCCCTTATGAACCACCAACAAGTCATTTCAAGTGGCGTAGTTTTCCTTAAATAACAATGATGAGTTAGTTGCATTCATGGATAGCAACCAATGATAATTATCCTCAATATGACAACTTAGTTATCATATATTTTGTCACCGTCAATATAAAAAATTAAAAATTAAAAACTTGATTATAAGACATTCTTATCTTCTTTCTACTTTTATAAATTATTATTTATTTAAAAGAGTTAGACCTATCTGGGATATCAATTCAACATAAAGCAAAATATGAAATTTTAACAATGAAGGGTGGTGGCAATGGCAAAGATTCATTGTGACCTATATGTATCTTGTCCTCTTTAATTTAATGGAAATCGAGTTTAAAAATAAAATAGTAAAAACCACTTGTTAGGTTGTTGGATATTTTAGATCTTATCTTTTTAGAGAAAGAAAGAGGAAAGTATATTTGAATCATAATAAAGATGGTGTATATAGGAGCATTATCATTAGAGCACATAGATTTGGTATATTATTTACAGATATTAGATGTGGAATATATGAATTTCGAGTTGTACAAGTGTACATATCTCATAGAGTCAAGGATGTTGCATCTTATAGAGTTAGTTATTAAATGTGGAATATATGAATTTTGAGTTGTACAAGTGTACATATCTCTTAGAGCCAAGGATGTTGCATCTTATAGAGTTAGTTGTGGTGTTTAGAAATAGTTAGTTGTGGTGTCTAGAAATGACATGATATATACTTAATAAAAAAAAATACTGTTATATTATTAAAATGATCTAAGAATAATATTAGTAATGGAAGAAAACATTCACACATAAGAAAGTACAAGAGAGAGTATACAAGTATGAGAGAAGATTTTCACAATTGTACACATGTTATATACTCATTTGTATTACTATATATAGAGTACAAAATTGTTGGACAAGTGATCAAAGTTGACTAAGTCTCCAATAAAATCCAATAAAGTGGACAAGTGATCAATTTAAACTAAGTCACTCAAAATATATAAGAGTACAAATATACTCAAGTAAAAAAATAAAATAAAAATAAAGTACAAATACATGTTTACACGTGTTTGTTAGACTAATTCTCATCAATTTCTCCTTTCTAAGAGAAAATTATCTGCAATTCATTGAATAAGAGGAAAGGGCTACTCAAATGTTGACTAGAATAACCACTTGTCTAGAGTGGAAAAAGTGTCTTTGCAGACAACCAAAGTAAGTGGTGATTTGATGCCACTTGGTGGGTATGCTATAGACATAAAGAAAAGTATCTATAAGCAAGGTATGCTAAAAATTTGGAATTGTGGCCTTTGGATGTTTCACTGAAATAGATTCCTCAAAGTGGCATGACTCATACAACTTCCACTTGTTGATCACATTCACCACCTCGTATATGTCACATTAAGGTGGGAGGTACAACTTAAAGGCATTAAGACCCATTTGTTGTATGATGGGGAAGGGCCATATTGAATGGGTTTGAGCTAGTGATGTTGTTAATTCTTCAAGTGTTACTTATTCAAATGCAATGAAACTTAATCACCAACCTTAAAATGTAGAGTAATTCAATGTTGATCATGAAGTGTCTTATACTTGGGTTGTGTCTAATGAAGGATGTTTCAAACCTTACTATGGATCTTAAGCAAATTCTTCAGAAAATAATAATCTTGGAATGTGAATGGAGTTGGGAGAGAAACTAGGATCTTTTAAGGAGCAAGAGGATATAAACCAAAATAGACCTTAAAAAGAGAGTGTCATGTATAGACATGAGTGACTTTGTTGTAGTTGTGTTGCAAAATATGAAAGTACTAATCCGGTTATATGTTCCACTGGTAATAGATGCAAAGAGCATGGACCGAGGTTATATTCACTACCTTAGTTTGGCCATTAGGTTGTGTATAGAATTTAGTAGAGAACCAAAGTTGATAGCCTAAACACTTCCATAAGATTTTTCAAAAGTGACTAAGAAACTTGGAGTCATAATACAAAATGATGGTCAATGATAATCCAAAATGACTCCAAACATTCTGGAAAATATGTTTTGCAGCTTTAGGTGCATCACTAGTTTTGATGCGTGGGATAAAAATTGTCGTCTTCAAAAGTCTACATACTACCACTAAGATGTAATCATGCTTACAATAAGTTGTGGGTAGACCATTAATGAAATAAAAAAAGATAGATTCCCAAGGCTTGGAGGGAATCAACAGAAGTTTGTACAACCTAAGCGCCATGTCAACAAGCTTGCTTTGGTTGTAATGTGAATATCTTTGGATGTACTGTTTCACTTGTTTTCACATGGAATGCCAAAATAATTACCTTTGTAGGTGTAACCATTTATTTTGCAAACCAAATTTTCCTCCATAGTATGAAGATTGGGCATGCTTAATCAGAAGAAGGTGAGTTGATCCAAATGGAACACACAATTGATTCAACTTGAAATAAAGCCATCATAGACTATGCAATCAAGGAAGGGGGTCTAATTAAGCATAGTATGTTGTTGTATGGATTCCATGAATGGACCAAAGTTAATAGGCTTTGTGGAATATTGGGATTTCTAGTCCTCATAGGTGGCACATCTAAGACTCGAGATAGAAAGAGCATTGGCAAAGGGTCTTCTTAGGAGATTAGCCATTTTAATTTAGTTACCCTTATTATATTGAAAGATCAAACAAAATTAAGTAAACCAAAGCAAGGCTATGGAAAAACGTAGACAAAGAAATCTCGCGAGAGGAAAACACCATCCTCAAATCATTTAATGATATAAAGACAACTATCTTCTCCCACTTTGAAGAGTTATACATTGAGAGAGGTGGAGTGGAACTTGAAGAGATTGAGCAGATGTTGATGAATATCCCAAATATAATCACAGAAAGGGATAGTGAAATGCTAACACATAAAATTTTTGAAGATGAGATCCTCAAGGTTGTACAGGATTTGGCTCCAGATAAGGTGCCTAGTCCAGATGGGTTTTCAATCCATTTCTTTAGGTCAAGCTCGCACACCATAAGATTTCATTTTGTCAAGATGCTTCAATATGTGAAAAAATCCAATAGGTTGGGTAGAGGGACGAATTCAACATTCTTGGTGCTAATTCCAAAAGGAGATAACCCCTCTTCCTTCAGTCAATTTCATCCAATTTCACTATGTGATTCCTCTTATAAGGTGCTTACGAAGATAATCACAAGTAGATTGAAGAAAGTGCTACCTAAAATCATATATGAAAACCAAGGAGGCTTCATGGAGAAGTGACAAATCATGGACAATATTATTCTAGTTCATGAAGCAATTCATTCCAATCGAGAAAATAGGCATAAAGGTATGATTATTAAGGTAGATACATCAAACACTTTCGATAGATTTAGGCACTCTATTGGAAGTAGTTGTTTTTTGCCTTTTTATGGTTGTATCTATAGGGTAGCAAATAGTTGTCTTTTAAAATTATGTTTAAGACTTCTCAAAACAAACTTTTTTGTAATGATTGTTGTAATCTTTGGTACAACCTTTTTCTTAATATAAATATCCTCCAATTAAGGTTAATAATAAAAAAAAAAATACCAAATGAAATTGTTGAATCCCATTTTAAATGTCTTTATTCCTACTTTTTAAAGCGAGAGTTGAAAATTTTAAGGGGCTAATGATTAGTTTGTAAGATAGTTTTCTTGTAAAGAATATATTGTTTCCATTGCTTGAGTGCTTGGAAAGTGCACAAAACTTATTGCCATAAGTGTTGCAATGAACTTCGCTTAGGACATGATCTCTTAATGGTCACATGCCACTAGATGTCCTTCGTACTAAAGAATAATGCATATGGCATATTATGAAGCATCTACCTCAATTTTAAAACGATGTTTAAATCATAGTATGTAGGTTTTCACAGTTCCTCATAATGTTGTATTAGATTTCTGGATATACACAGTTTATATCCATAAATCTAATATAGAACGATGTTTAAAGTTAGGAAGAGACAAAACGACACATAATAGAGAGCATATTTTAACTTCTAAAATGTTTTCACTACTTACCCATTCAATCAAGTTAGAAGATTCTTAATTAGGAATCATTTGCCTCAATTTTAAAAGGATGTTTAAAGTTAAGAAGAGAAAAAAGAATATAGATCAAAGAGCATTTTTTAACTTTTGAAATGCTTTCTTTGCTTTAAGAGTTGAATTAGAATGCTCATACTTGATTCAATGGGTAAGCAGTGTGAAACTAATGTCAAAAAAAATTCTATAGAAATTCATGCCTCCTAAGAATCTATAGAGGTCATTAATGGTGGCAAGAGTGGGAAAAAATGCATACATGGTATATTTAATTTTATTGACGCATATTTTGGTATAACTGTAAATAATTGGGAGTAGGGGACTTTAAAATTATATGGGAGCATAATTTTTTTTCGACATAATGGTAAGTTATCACAAGGAATTATTTAATAATTATAAAGTAATTTACCATTAGAGATATAATAAAGATGGTAAATTCTAAAAATGAGAGTAATTTTTATAATTTCGTGAATGCATGTGTTTTGAATATTTTTTACAAAGTGACCCCTCTGCATGCCATATGTAATGAAAATGGGCAATGAAGATCCAAGAACCAACTCAATAAAATATTATATGTTCTAAATGGGATGTAAACCTAGGGTTCTTCAAACACATTTGTGTATGAGTTAATGACATGTTGTATATCAAATGGAAGTAATTTCCCTTTGTTGTCTACCTTGACTTCATAAATAATGCACAATGGCATGAATTTGTTAAGAGTAACCTATTTAACAACTATGTTTCTAGAAGTATAGGTGGGATAAGATAAGAAGTGGAAGTGAGTTTGTATGTCTTACCATCCTTGTGTAGCTTATAGGGGTTGAAATATCCATCATGTTGTGCATGTATGAAAAATGATATGGCCTTCCCAAAATCGTATCAAAATAATTGAGAGGTGTGATGTCACGCTCCACTGTGTCATAAAAGGGTCCATTGCAAATGAGATGGAGCACCTCCAAGTGATAAGAGTAGGTTGTCAAAATTCCATAGCCTATCTACGTTGATATGGATTGGGGGTGATGAATAGTTAGTGATTGCAAATATACTACCAACTATTCGGACACCACATTATTCTAGCTACCATTGTCCATGATGATAGAATCCAATCTATTCTTAATTTGGAAGTTTTATATGATGAGGGCTTCCTCCTCATTATGTATGTATTTCTTGGCAATTAGAACTAGGTGTGTATTTGTTATAGTTGGGGTCGTGATGTTTATGTCAAAACCTTTGACGAACAATTAGTGTTTAGCTAAGGAGGAATTGCGCCTTCATAACAATAATGGCCTAGAGGACCTTGGAATCGTGATTATAATGCTCATATACTCTACGGTAGGATAACTATTTCTTCTTGATTTATTCTCCAATAGCAAGTGTTTTGTTTGAAGGCCCTAACTTTTGTCCACTATTATTGGGTTGTCCCTTGGAAGTAGTAAGGGGTCAAGAAGAGGAGATGGGATCCTTTTGACTAACATGATTGGTCTTAAGCAACTTAGATTCTATTTTGGAAACAATCTAGAAGGCATGCTCTAGGTAAGTAACAAACAATGGTTCTATTTCCTTCCTTAAATGTAACAACAACCCATAGTTCTAGTGTCTTTGGAGTCCCTTACCTTGAGATTGATGGACATTGTGTTAAAGATGGACCAATAAACTATTTAGGATGAGTATCTTGAGATTTTTTAAAGTTGTAACCACTTTGCGACAAAGCATCCTTGCACCTTAATATGTAGAATCTCTTGCACACGATATCCTTGAAATCTCCCTAAGTGTTGATTGGAGGTTGGTTGTTTGTTTCCAAATGTTGGGTGTTGGTTTGCAACCATGTGAGGGATTTGTCCTCCATGTGAACTTCAAAGCCCATAATCTTGTTTTCCTTTGTTAAGTTCAACTAGGTTTTGAAATAAGTTCCATGCCACATATCAAACTTATCACCATTGGGATCCACATCAAATTTAGGCACTAATAGTTTAGTGTTCATCTTGAAGGTCCACTAGACAATGGGAATTAATTGGTAAATAGTGGGTTGAGGTTGAGTCCATGGTAGGTCCTCTCACTAAGTGGTGATGATGCATCACTTTATATCAGAACTCTTATTTTTATTGGTCATGTTGTTGTTGCTAAGTAATGACATTTTCCAATAATAGGCATTGTTTCCCTATGTTTGTTTGGAAAACACTTGCACAAGAGTAGATTCATTGTTGGGCATCTCAAGATGTTTTTCTTGTCAATCGAACCACTATCATGAATATGATCCTCACTTTAAGTCAATTTTCTACTTTCGTGTCTCTTTCCTTCCATTGCAAGCTACAAGCAAATGGAAATACTTCTTTGACATTTTATTTGGGTGAAGTACCGTGTGAAACAATCTTTGTGGTTGGTTTCCTAGGGCCTTTTTCACTTTGTCTAGAAACGATGTAGGGTTTGGCCTAACATATATGCATGCTCATGGGACAAAGATAGCGACCAAATGGGTTTCATGGCCATGAATGGTAATTGACACTGGAAAATACTTGTTTGGCACCACATCCAAAATTATACATATGCTAATGGAATACCTATACATTATAGTTGTTACGACATATTTGGTGTGGTCAAAGCCTTTAATATCGTAGACTCGTGTGTTCTCAAGAAGATATAGCAAGTTTGGTAATCAATATCTAATTAGTTACATTGAAACTATGTAGATTATCTTCGGAAATATGATTTAGTTGCATGATCAATTTGGACTTTCTTGAAAGAAAGAGGACAACTTGGATTAATTCATTCGATTGTAGGAAAATAGTTGGCAAAGAAAGGATTTCATGAGTTGGGTGATTTGTGGGACAAGGACATGGATAAGTGGCTACCCTTGAGAGATCTTAATTGATCTCAATGGTATGATAGCTGATTATGGATTATTATTTGTTTAAGCTAAATCTAAATGCCTAAGTACACATTTGGAAGGAATGGAAAATGATTTATGGAAAAACATTATGTTGATGACCATTTTGGTCATCAATTTCTAGCTGACAAAGCATTGAGAGGCTCCCCTTATTTCAAAATGCTCACACAAGTTTTCACACACTTTCACCGAATTGTTACTACAAATTTTAAAGGATTCATTTCCCACTCCTAGCGCTATCATGTTTCATACTATTATTCATTTTTACCACATATATTTTATACCATTTTAAATATAACTTTACTTCGTAAATGTTCTACCTTTGAGTTAAAACCTTAACATTACTCCATGCCAAAAAGTAAAATATAATTATTATTATATCTTATTTTTTCCCATCATAACTTATTTATTTTAGCCTTGACTTCCACCATATACCATTATATATCAACACTTTATTTTATATCACATGCAAACATCCTCCTTCACTCTCACATCAAAATATTCTATTACATAATTTGGATTATTACTTTTACATAATTCGGATTATTACTTTTGGTTAATAAATATCATGGGTTGTAGACCCCATATTTATGTAAATAGGATAAGGAAAGGAGACAAGTGGCATCGATTGTACAAGTTCTTTGGTATGTTGATCTACTTATAGGTGGGTTGGATTGATGTTTTACTCTGTATTTTTATTGGTGTGTTGTTGTTAACCCAACAATCTCTATAAGTATATATTAAGATGCAAAGATGGATGGTTATAAGCAAAACCAAAAAAGAGTAATCAGCATGGAAAACTTACCAATACTTTGTTTTTTGGATGAAAATAATGTTAAACTTTAACCCCAGAGACAAAGCTTGAACTAGTGACCTCCCCAATATCAAAGAAGTGTATTATCCCATAGAGCTATGGGACTATATAGTCCCATCTTGACAACAAAAAGTGACATGATGAAAAGACTATGTGGCTTGGCAGAGATGAAGTTATACTTCAATAACTACTTCAAATGGTGGCTATGCAAAACCAAACAAAATCGCATCAAGATGGTCAAGCTAAATAAAACTATCGCTTAACTCCTTCAAAGGAACGATACTGCAGCATTTGGTATATATATATATATATATATATATATATATATATATATATATAACCGTAATCTTTTATGAGATTGATGGCATGTTTTTATTTTGTTAACAAAACCCAGTCAATGAACCAGGACTGAATATGATGAGAGATCAGTCGTCAAAATCAAAATGGATACAGAAGTAAAAGAATCTGCAGCATCGTATATGCTTAATACGTTGTATTGTATGAACAGTCAAATTGATACCAGAAGGAACTTGGATTGGGATTTGTGGTGTTAGCAAAATTTCTTTATTGATGGAAATGGGAAACGATTTGTGGAAGTGCCTTGTACACTTGCCATTCCATAGTGATACCCATATGGCCCGGCAGTAGTTTTTTAGTATTTATATTCTGTAGTAGTTTTTAGATTTTTTCTTTCATCTAATTATTTATTCTTGGTTTTTTCGATCGGGATTTGATGGACTTGGTGGCACTAGGGAATGTCTTGCAGAGTGGCAAAAAGGAGGCAAAGCAGGGTTGAGATTGGGTTGTGGCATTGAGGTAATCAGTTTATTTGTTTTAGTCAGCTATAATTTAACTCTGAATTTTGGTATTAATCAGTTTGCAGTTGTCTTGAGTTTCACTAGCATCTACTTTAAAAATTCTACTTGATTTTTTTCTTTGTCTACCTTTTATGCTTGATTGTTCACTATATGATGTAACATATCATCTTTCTTGGATAGTTAAAAGTTTTAAAGCTTCAACAAATTCAAGAAAATGTATGGGGCATTTCATTTAAAAATAAAGATCAAAATTTTTTAAGTTCTAAATTTATTTTTTTGGTTTTTTAAATTTTATTCCTCATCATATTTTTGTTGTCTATTCTTTATTTCATTCGAATAAAAAACAAATAAACACAAATATATATATATATATATATATATATATATATATATATATATATATATATATATATATATATATATATATATNTATTTTGTATATAATATTTTTTTTCTTTCCTTATTTTTATTTTTATTTAATTTTGATTCACTATATTTAACATTCAAAACAAAATAAAAGACTTATTATATTAACAAGTTTGTTATATTTTGTTTATATAATTTTTGTTTTAGCATTTTCATTGTAATTGTTAGCTAATTTTGTTTATGAGTTTAAAATAATTCTTGTTAGCTAATTTTATTTAAATTATATTTTTGTTTATGAGTTTAAAATAATTCTTGTAAATATTAGTTAATTTTTATGTTTTTTTTTTATTAAATGATTTTCATTTTAACTTTGCAAATTATTAAATCTTCACTATTTTTTTTGACATTTCATATAGATGTAAATATAAAAATGGGAAGTTACAAAAACTTATAAAAATTTAATAATTTAAAAGAAAATTCATTTTATTATCTTCTTTGAGTTTTCTTGTAAACAACTAACTAATAAATTTAGATAGTTGAATTTTCTTTTTTAAGTTTTACTTACGTTTGTAATTTCAAATTATTATTATTATTTTTTAATTTACAAAAGTAAATACATAATGATATAAATTATAAAACTCAACAAAAAACAAATATTGCAAAATGATAAATACAAGATTCATGTTTAGACTTCTATGTTGTTAGGGTTTAATGTGTTTTATGTCTAGGCTATTAAATAGGGTGACCATTCTCACCTCTTCTTGGTTTAGCCGACCAAGAGGTCAACATGTTGGTGTTGGAAGCTCTCCAATCCCTCAACATCAACACATTCATGGATCATTGAACCAAGGAACTCTATGATACGATTTTGTCAACTTGTTAATTTGTTCAATGCCTTAATAAGAAATAAAATGTTCAAGATCAATAAGGTGGATCAAGTGTTATCAAGGCATCTTGAAGTTTTGCTCTTCCGCCAAGACTCAAGTACTTGGGTGATTAGTTCAACAATAAAGGATTCAACTACTTTGCATTGGGATTACAAACAAATGTTGTGTGCTTTGTAACAAACTTAGAAACAATTAAACACATCACGTGGAATTGCAATGTTCTCAAAACATTTTGGACTTAGGCTTGTTATCACACAATATGTAGATTGGGCAAAGCCCAACCCAATCCATGGAAGTGTGACAACTACGGGAGTACCTACCCAATATCACCTAAGATAGACACTCCCCTTGCTTTAGTGATGATAAAATCACCACAAGCGGAGTTTGCAACAACCGTAATGGATGTAGCAATTAGTTTATAACAACAAGAGAATCACTTGTCTAAAGAAGATGTCTTAGGGGCTCAAACAAGATTATAGCATGAAGGACAACTTCCAACTTAGAAAATTGCAAAATCTCTACTTTTCACAAATACCAATACAATGATTTTAGATCTCCAATGCAAAATTATTTGATTAGTGTCTTATCAATTGGGTTATGGGGTCTCTTTTTGTAAGGGATAGTTGTGTTACTGTTAGAAAAACATGTGTTCTTGTTTCACCATAGACAATATAACAATATTGTCACCCAACCATAGGCACAAAGGCCACCCTTGAGCACCTTAACCTTGACAGAGAGAATAATTCTGGAAGTAAACCCTGGAACCAATAGCCAACCAAGGTAGTGTACCTATCTCTAGAGCTAGCGTACCAAGCAGAAAGTCCAAACCATAACCAAAGAGAAAGTCCAAGCCAAAACTGAAATGTCAGTTGCAACAACTACAGTTGTAGCTCCTCTCCAAACTTGTGCACCATTGGTCTTATGCAGTTGTGAGAGTGAGAGTGATAAATGAGCTCTAGCGCCCTCTTATTTATAGTCCTCCAAGTGACCTAACTGGGCCGACTTCTACTTCTGGAGGCTAATAACTCAATAATAAATATTCTCTTGAGCCGACTTGTCTCCTAGGGTTATTATCCAATGTTTTAGGGTTTCTCTTGCTTCTCGAAATATTCTAGTCTCATCAAGGTTACATGTAGAGGTTAATACCTCCCGCATTTACCATAATATCAACACTCCCTCCTAGCTAGGGAAGTATTAAAGGCAATGGTCTTGAGCACAAACATACCATTCAACCAATAGAATCATCATAGCCACACAGGCTATCTCATGATCAAATCATGAGCACCATAATCACTATCAATATCATCTGATAGAATCAACTGCATAATCTCTCGAAGCCATACTCCATCTGAGTAATCGAACATGATGCTAAATAAGTCACTCACTCCATAGAGTGATACAAGAATCATTCTTCTAATCTGGACATATGTCCTAGAAGAATGATTGTCCTGGACCATTTTCCACAGGGGGAAGGTCTGTCCAATATCACACTGACTATCCATCTAGCTGGAAATCATCTCCAACACTAGTGATAGTCTCCATGGCAATCATAACAATGCCATCCAATATAACACAATTTTGTCTATCCATAGTAGTACACAACTACTACCCAGTGGTACACAACCACTCCTAGTAGCACACTGCTACTAACCAGTGACACACAGTCACTACCAGTGGATCACATCCACCACAGTAGCATACAAATATTGTCCAGAGACACACAATCTCAACAACAATCATATCATCTTATATCAACCTGCATAAAACAATATCATGATATAAATTGAGTCACCTGGGACATTCTTCCACTCACATATGTGAGATCTAGAAGAGCATATTCCCTCAGAAAGTAAAACATCAGCCATGGGCTATCTGGACTATTCTTCTCAAGCATAGAAGAATATTTTCCCCTGATTTATGAGCATGGAGCATTCACCTAACTGGGCCATTCCTTCTGCACTAATCATAGTGCAACTTGGAGAGAATGAGTTTGCCCTAGGGAATGCCTATCCCTGATTGTTGAACCTAGACCATTCACATAACTGGTCCATTTCTCTGACACTAATCACAGTGCAACCTGGAGAGAATGAGTCTGCCTTAGGGAATGACTGTCCAGACCATTTCCTATGAAAATCATTGTCCTGCACCAACCTCCAAAACGAACCATTCTTCGAAATTTCTCACAACTATGAACTTTGAAAGAATGACTGCCTGACGAGGCCAACCATTCTACTTGACCACTACTCATAGTGACTACCAATAAAAATGATTGTCCTAGACCATTACCCCACACTAGCCACAAGGGGAATCGTTTTCTATGGTACATCAACAATCTACCAGACCATTTTCATTACGAAAATGACTGTCCGATCTGGACCATTTTCTGAACTGGAAAATGCTTGTCCGTAAGAAATCTCAAGCCACTTTCCAAACTAGAAAGGAACTTCCCATTCTGGACCATTTTTCGAACTGGAAAATGGTTGTCCATAAATAAAAAACATATCAGTGCTCCCTCCCAACCTGGGAGTAATCACCTCCTTTTTCAATAAGGAAGTCATCTCCACAAGCCCCAACTTGTCTCTTAAGTACACAAACTTTTCATCTTGGACAAAGGCTTTACCAAAATATATGTTATCTGCTCATTTTTGGAGATATACTGGAGAACCACTTCTCTCTTCTCGAATTTATCACGGAGAATATAATGCTTGATATTAATGTACTTCGAACTATCATGGAACACCGGTTTCTCTGAAATCTTCACATAGCTCTGATCATTACAATATATCATGGTTGAATTCAACACCTGATCAGATGGTCCATAAATCAACTTATTGCTTCTGTACAAGCATCACAAGCTACAATATACTATGTTTCTATAGTGTCGATTGTAACAAGATTTTGTTTCCTGCTAGCTCATGACATCGTGGAAAAGATCAAACTGAAACATATCCAAGTATCACTTATTTTGTCATCTGCACTCCCTTCCTAATCTGAATTATTAAACTCATGTAGTTGTATGTCATAGCTTAAACGTCCCACAAGACAAATATTCGACCAAATATTCTCCAAATACATTAACGAGCCAATCAATTGTCGATACAGAGATGGGTCTACTGAATAAGAGTCTCTCAACCTCTTCAGATCTGTCATCATGGGAGTTATCCATAGATTTGTAATCCATCATCCTAGATTTCTGAGTAACCATTATGATACACTTTCTTTGTCATAGGAAGTTTTCTCCATGCTTCTGTTGTATATGAGATACTCTGCATCAAGTTGCTTGAATCCATACAAGGTCTTCTTCCATTTGCATACATGGGTCTCTTTCTGGTATAAGCTTCTTTCACAATTTTCTTTATTGGGAAGAACAATATTTTACATGTAAATTTCAATCCACGGATACTGCAAGAGGTATATCTGATTTACTAGAAAAAATTGTCGTCATAGTTTTCTCCCTCCTTCTGGAAGAACCTCTAGTTCTGAATCTCTCAATGCTTCCATTCATAAGTCTTTTTCACATTTTATTACATACATTGTTCTTCATCACAACTTCCATTTCTTCTGGTTGATTGTTTCTAGTTGGTTCAAACCAAGTTGGTAGTCTTATGATTCTCGGTATAATAATTGGTTGTTATGGCTTTTCTTTCTTTCTTGGAATCTTCATGTTCCTCCTTAGCTTTTGGGTCCATGGAGTCTTCTATAGATTCCATGCCCTTCCTTCCTGAAGATTCCAACTGCTTCCTTTCATCATAGGAACATGGATGTAGATGGACAACCAAGGATACCTAAGGATTCTTCTCGAAGAAGACTTCTTCTAGAGTCAAACTGAACACTTGTTGCTTATCATCGTTGCTACTTTCAATGGGAACATGGACAGATACTTCATAATCTTCACGGATTCTTCAATGGATCATATCATTTAGGATTACCTCCCTCCTAATCCTAGCTTCATGCATGAATGCACGCTCTTCTTTTGGAATTATGTAATCATCTCCCTCCATCTAAGAGAGTTCGTGCTTCCGTCTGCATCCTTATTGCCTTTTGCAAAGTGTCACAAGTCTTATTCTAAGTTCCTCTTGATTACTGACTTCTTTCTGATTTGAATCTTCTCAGGTCTCTTCAAGTTTGATTCCAATTTCGGCTTATCTGGAAGTTGTTACTTATATAATAGATTCCTTAGAAATTCTCCAACATACTTCATCTTCTTATTTCACCTTCTTATAGTCATCGTAATAACAATCCTTATCTCGTTATTCTTTCATAGGTATTGTTTCACTAACCATCTTTTCTTCTAATAAATAGATATGCATGATATGTACAAGAAATATGTAAACATGGTATGTACAAGAACTATGTTATAGAACAATATTGTTATCTTGACTAGAAGAATAAGTTTGTTTTATCCTTCTTGGCTTTCTTTGAGGGTTCCCTTTCTTCGGTAATTGGTGCTTCGTTTGTTTTCTTCATTTTCTTTAACTTAGGACAGTGGTTCCTGTAGTGACCATATTTTTGACAGTTGAAGCATTGTATTTTTGACATATCATTTTCTTGATTTGGTTTCTTCCTTAAGCCAAACTTCCTCTTATTCCTAAAATTCTTGAATTTTGTTGTTAAGGCTTGATCATCATATTTCTTTTGGGATTTCTCTTTTGCGTTAATCCTTGATTCTTCTTGTGCGCAGAAAGTCCAAAGTTCTTCAAATGTGGGATACTCCTTTCTTGTGTTCATGTTTGTGGCAAATGCATCCCATGTCTTGGGAAGGCCATTGAGTACTATATTTACTAGTTCTTTTTCTGAAATGATTGCTTCAATAGCATGTAGGTGATATCTTCACTGAGATATTCTCACAAAGTATGATGTTATGCTATCATCATCATTCATTTTCATGTCACGGAGCTCATTCTTCAGACTCATTACTTGCCCAATGTTTCTGACCGAGAAGAGGTTAGTTAGGGCATCGTACATCTTCTTAGATGAGTCAATACGAGAGATGTAGAGTATCAAGTGGTATTTTACAGAGTCCACTATGATACTCATAGCGTTGATGTCATTGTCCTTGAACTTCTCCATAACTGCAATGTTCTGAGGTTCCTTCTCTTTTCCCACTTCGAATTGTGGTTCCATGATCTTTCCTTTCACGATATCCAACACTTTATTCTTGGCAAGGATGAGATCAATCCTTGTCTTCCATGCTCTGAAGTTAGAAGCCCCTTCTAACTTATTTTCTGACTTCATAGAGTAAGTCATGACCACTTTGACTTGGTCAACCTTTGATTTTGACTAAAAACTCAAACTTGATGTCTTGGCTTGTTGAGAGTACCAAGAGGTGTGCTAGGATAGGGTGTACTAGGCTATCCAGGGGTTAGGTCAATCTCTTCACTTAAGGTTACTTAATAAGAGGGTTAGGGTTTCATTGCTGCAGAAAAACTTTGACTGCAACTGCAACTGTAACTGAGAAAATCCTCCCAATCTATCTTCCAACGATTAGACTGTCTAAAGATAGTGTGGGCCCATAACCTGTTAGAAAAATAGGCGTTCTCGTTTCACCATAGACAATATAGCAATATTGTCGCCCAACCATAGGCACAAAGGCCACCCCTGAGCACCTTAAGCTTGACAGAGAGAAAAATTCTAGAAGCAAACCCTAGAACCAATAACCAACCAAGATAGTGTACCTTTGTCCAGAGCTAGCGTACCAGGAATAAAGTCCGAACCATAACCAAAGATAAAATCCAAGCCAAAACTGAAATGTCAATTGCAGTAGCTGCAGCTGCAACTCCTCTCCAAACTTGCGCACC
This sequence comes from Picea engelmannii, assembly GCA_009831015.1. NCBI lineage: Eukaryota > Viridiplantae > Streptophyta > Pinopsida > Pinales > Pinaceae > Picea > Picea engelmannii. Next base: position 76,759 of record ML814275.1, on the reverse strand, counting down.
ACTGGTCTTATGCAGTTGTGAGAGTGAGAGTGACAAATGAGCTCTAGGGCCCTCTTATTTATAGTCCTCCAAGTGACCTAACTGGGCCGACTTCTACTTCTGGAGGCTAATAACTCAATAATAAATATTCTCTTGAGCTGACTTGTCTCCTAGGGTTAGTATCCAACGTTTTAGGGTTTCTCTCACTTCCTGTAATATTCTAGTCTCGTCATGGTTACATTAGAGGTTAATACCTCCCGCAACTACCATAATATAAACAATTACCTCTCTAGGGGTGTTACAAATCTATGGGGGTGTTACCTCCCTAGTGAGATTTTCCCAAGAGGGGCAAAAATTTCAGCCAAGAGATATGTAATTCTCAAGTGTGATATAAGTCAAATGAAAGTGACAAGGTCTCATTTTATACATGACCTTGTAAGTAAAAACAATTTGTCCACTTCACTTAGGGTAAAACACAAATTAGGGAGGCCGACCTCCTAATTTTCCCCTTTACGAATCATAATTCAAATTTACAAAGAGAAAAATCCTTAAATGATGACATCATTCCCTCTAGGGGTGACATTTTTGCATAAGGAGCAATTCGTTGATCTTCTTGAAGGAGACATTGGGCCTCCAAAGGCCATATCTTCAAGGTGCAAGGGTCTTCCTTCATCCAATCATGCCAAGTCATCATCAAATCATCCAACACCATCAAACCCTAGCCCTCCAAGTGTGACATCATTCCCTAGAAGAGAAGGATAAGGCCTCCGAAGAAAAACGTTGGGGCTAACAGAGCTAGAAAGTCACCTCCAAGGGGTAATCAAGTGCCTCCAAAGGAATGTCCCTCTTCAAGCATATCCAAAAGAGAGGGGGCACATCATCCAACCTGTGGGCTTCATTCCCCAAATGAAGGTCCAAGTGACCTTGTGCCTTCACGATCAAGCTTTCACCTGTCAAGGACAGGCAAAGAAAAACAAGTACACCCTCCAAGGGTTCAAAAGTCGCAATATCATACCAAGTAAGACATATCTAATAAAAGAACCACCTGAACATGTGCATCAAATCCCCCTTTTTAAAAATAAACATATGCTCAAAGAGCTTATACAATTTTCCAAATTTAGATATGGGAGGGGTGTCATAGTGCCTTATTGAGTAAACCAATTCCTCAAGTAGGGGAAGTTTCCAAGGAGAAACCTCTCTAGGCCATGTAGTGAATGTGAAGTGGACAGGGCTAGACCACT